>JAFFST010047256.1:136307-162560 GCA_022414735.1 Noturus placidus | reverse complement strand
GTTCCTCTCAAGGTTTCTTCCTCTTAACATCTTAGGGAGTTTTTCCTTGCCATTGTCACCACTCAGTGGCTTGCTCAGTTGGGATTAATTTCTCACCTTTACTGTGTGTATACTGTGTTTATATTCCTGTAAAGCTGCTTTGAAACAATGTCTGTTGTAAAAAGCGCTATACAAATAAAATTGAATTGAATTAAAATTGAATTGAATTGAATGAGTAGGGGTGGTGGACAGCTCTGTGCAGGTCCATGCATGATGAAGCTGTTCCACAGACAATAATACCTGCTATGTGAGTTTCAGCTTAAACACTCTGAGACACTTACAGAAGAAGACATGCTTGTAAGAGGTGAATCAGTCACTGTAGGTTTATGGTGCTGTAACTTTGAATTATGGGTGAGCTTCACATGGAACTTAATTGACATGAGCACCTACACAGTACATTCACAGCTCAATTGTTCATTGCTATTTCTTTTAGGATCATGTTCAAAAAGCAAAATATTCAACCAGATTGACAAGAGTTAGGGAGTCATTGCAGTATGCCAGTTTGGTTTGAAGCTCTTTCTGGAGGATTAATTACAATGCAAATAATGGCTGTTCATATTTTCCCCTGCCAGCAGCCAGCATACAAAACTGCTGAGCATATTCTGGAGTGGTATTTCAACTCGGGGAACTCAATAGATTCTTTCTCCATAATTCCTACCATGGTTCCTGTTCATGGGTTGTGGAATGGATAGGTATAGCACCAGCACCAGCACAGAGGAGTTTTTGGAGTTGTTAATGTTGTTGCAGAACTGCTCCTGTTTGTTGTGTTGCCATTCCCTTTGGCAGTGTTCATTTTGAACCGATGAATTCTAGACACTACAGACACCGCTAGAACACGTGTGCAAGAAGTTTAATGCAAAGATCAAAATGCAAGGTGAAAAAAAAGGTGAATTGGAGCAAATAAAATACAAAACAAATACACACTGTTAATATGGTAGAAAGCATCAACAGAAGTGTGAAAGATAAGCTCATGGTAAGGAGCAAAGTTTGACACAGAATAAATGGAGAGTTTAAATACTCAGGGATGACTGAGTGTTGTGAGGGGTCTGGGCTTGGGAAGGGGTCCATGATAAATATACAATGGATATAAAAAGTCTACATGCCCATTTTAAAATGGGAGATTTTTGTGATGTGCAATTTTCTGATTGTTTTTCACTTTATTTGTATACTTTGCAAATTCACATTATAATTGGGGAAAAATCTGACATGATTTTATCTTAGTGTCATTCTTTTACTTCACTAAAACCTGATTTTAACAGGAGTGTGTAGACTTTTTATATACACTGTAAATATAACACTAATCCTATGCAGTATATAATTTATAAGGTATATACCAATATTAATTTTTTATCTAAATATATTGACAAATGCTCTTTCAACTTAAAACCTACATGCATAGCATTATGCTTCTTTGCTAGCTAAGTCCATAAATTGCGCTTCCTGAATATCTTGCTCAATATCATTGGTCTTGTCCATTGCAGCAAGTTCCTTGGCTGAACCAATCTGCAGATCATCCTGCTTCTGCCTATGCTGCTCCTGCTCTAACCATCTGTAGTTAAAAAAATTCATAACGAAGAGGAAAAATCCAGGGACCAGCATCATTATGCCACATGCAAAGTACATGTACTTATAGTCCATGAAGATGTCGACCAATACACCTAAAGGAGAAAGAGTCAAAAGCATATAACCATTAAAGTCACAAGTTATATGTGTGTAATATGATGCACTCATAACAAATCACTTTTTATAGTGACTTTTAAACATTAGCGTTTTGTCTTTATTGCCTCAAGTAAGCATGTAACTGATAGAACTACATGCGACTCACCAGCAATTGGGGGCCCAAGAAGAACAGGGCCACATTCTACAATAGTGGCAAGTCCAACTGCACTGGAGAATCTTTGTGCTCCTACCAAATCCATTAGCACCTCAAAAAGCAGTGCGCACAGCATTCCAAAGGCCAGCCCAAAGAAGATGGCATATACCACCAGACCTGCATACCCAGATAAAAGAGGGCATGCCAGATGACACACCCCATTATATGTCACAGAAAAGCTGAAGAAGTATTGAATCCTGGGCCGGATCCATTTTGTGTTGGCCATCAGGCCAGTTGCTGGCCGAGCCACCATGTCTACCAGGGCAAAAATAGATAGCAGGAAGGCTGCAGAATACTCATCAATCCCCTGGTGCTTGGCATAGGGTGCCAAGAACACAACTGGAGCAAAGAACCCAAATAACATCACAACATTCCCCACCAGGTATATAAGGTAACCACGGTGCTTGAAGAGTGAGAGGTCAATGAATTTGTTCACACATGATGTACATCCTGTCTGCTTTGTCTGTTGATTTACACTAACCAAGCTAGCTTTCTGAGAATCACTATTCTCTTTTTCTGCTCCATTACCAGCACTGTTTTGATTTTGCGATGGCCTTTTTCTTATCTTAATAGGTCTCATCAGTGCTCCTGCCACACAGCAGTTGAGCAGTATGGCTCCCAAGATGAAGAAACTTCCTCGCCAGCCAAAGTTGTCAAACAGAAACTGGTTGAGTGGAGATAGAGTGCACAAAAACACTGGACTTCCTGCCATGGCCAAACCATTTGCTATGGGTCGTTTCACAAGAAAGTATTTCCCAATAATGGTCAGGGCAGGTTGTAGATTAAAGGCAAGGCCAAGACCTGAGAGAGAGAGAGTCAGACTATTAATCCATGTTTTTATTCGTGTTTCTGTCTTGATTAATAAGCGAAAAGCTTAAATTATTCAATGTCATTCTTGTCACAGTTGCAAAAGTTTTGGGGAGGTTTAAATGAGTTGAATAAAATAGCTACCAAACTGAGCAAAAGTCGAATTTGAAAACAATATCCATTGCATTAAAGATTTAAATAATAATAATAATAATAATAATAATAATAATAAAATCAACACTTAGTGTGACCACACATTTGTCTTCAAAATGATTGAATTATCTCAGTTATAAAGTTGTATAAGGCAGACTGGTAGTTTATTCCAAGCATCTTTGAGAACTTGTATTCTGCAGACTTTCGCTTTTTGACATGAGTATGTCATCGTGGCTCCTAGACAGCTGCCATGATAATTGAGGTCATTGCTCTGTGGAGGCCATAAGATCTGTTGCAGGCTTGTTGTTGTTGTTGTTGTTGTTGTTTTCTTCTTTTTGCTAAAGGTTGTTTCTTATATTTGGAAAATTCTTGTTTGGAAATGCTCATATAGACATCTTAATACAGAAGACATCAAATTAAGGTCAAAGACAAAAGTTACATTTAAAACATTGTGTGCCGAGGGCTTTGGCTTGGTATTTATAAATAACAATCCAGGGAATGACTGCTGCTTAGATGCTGAAGTTGGAAAAGTACTGGATTAATAAACATGACTCAAAAGCACACCTTTTGCATGGACATCAGATAACGGACATCTATCTGAAACATCCTGTTTTCCAAAACACTCCACCCTATATATATATATATAGTCCGTCCATCCATCCATCCATCTTCAACCGCTTACTCCTTTTCAGGATATAGTCTTTTTTCTAATAGAAAGTCTATTATACATAAAACCAACATTAACTACTTGGCAAAAGAAAACCAAAATGCAAGTTGAACTTAGGAAGAGTGCCCTGTTCTGCCTTTGAACTTTTGCTATCTTTACCCATGTGTTCACAAACACACAAAGGGGAGGCTCCCAAGTTTGGTGAAAATGACAAATCAGAGCTATACTGATCAAAATATTCTAACACAGGAAGTGTCTGACCCAGAATTTTCACCAGCAGTATTAGTTGTGACAAATGATCATTGAAGTACCTCCGATGACTCCTACACATAAGTACAGATGCATGATGGTTGTGCCAAAAGAAGCAGCAATCATGGAGACCCCAGCCATTAGGCCACCAATAATGACCACCGGCCTGCTCCCATAACGATTGACGAGTATGCTGCTCACTGGCCCTGCACAGAGAGTAATGGGTTAATGGATATGAGAAAGTTGCACAAGGGAGGTCACTTCTATTTAAATCTAATACTGAGAATTTAACTGGTCTGCATAACATTTTGTTGTAAGACTGAGCAAACTACAGCATAGGTAAGTGATGCAACTGAAGGGACATATTTGCTTAACCTTCATATTCTGTTTAGCAATGGATCAAAATTCAACATTTTTGACTGCACAAAATTCACATGCTTATGGATTCTCCTGATGGCAGTTGTGTGTGCGAGTAAGAGATCACGGTGCGCTCACTTTTTGTTTCATATTTGCAAAGATAAATGTAGTTTTTAATTTTACCATGTCACCCTCAAGTTAAAAAAAATCTAAAATCACTAGTTTTCCTAAAAGAAAAATAAAAAATAGGACATTTGTGCATACATTTGATTATAATTAAGGCTAACTGGATTTGAAAAAATATATATACAGTAGGACTGGAATGACATACTTCTAAATAAATAGCATTACCTCTAGCATACATGGTAGCCAGCATGATGGAGGAGACCCATGCAATCTCACTGTAGGAGATGGAGAAATACTCCTGAATTTCCTTGAAGTAGATGGTGAGGGATTTGGGGAAGGCGTATGAAAAGCCAATGGACAGGAATGATCCAAACACTACAGCCCAGCCCCAACCTCCATCAGGAGGAGTGTAGTCTAGATCAGCAGCAGTTGCAGAGGGCATTGTGTGGGCTTCCCAAACAGGCAAAAAAGTAACATATAGTAAGTGGTAATATGGCTCATGAAACATTACCTACATTTTCTTTTTTAAATTTCTGGATTCAAATAAAATGTGGCTACAGTAATTATACATCCTACAGTAATTATATATTATGATATAAGGCTTACCTCTATGTGTGGAGTTGAGAGATAGTTGTAGATGATCACACTAGCATTCTCCCCACTACCACATCTTATCAGCTCCTGCACCACCACCACCATCTCCATCTCCACCTCTCTCTCTCTCTCTCTCTCTCTCTCTCTCTCTCTCTCTCTCTCTGACTCTGTCTGATGCCTGATTTTTAACTAATTCAACATAAATAGAATCATAATGGGTGAATAATTACAATATTGTACTACTCAGAGAATAACATGTAATTGCCTAATAAGGCTGTGGCCTCGGTGGATATAGAAAATCATAGAATACTAACATAAAATATACAAATATTTATACATTTTGAATATATGAATATAATCGCTCAGTAATATATATGTAAAATACAATTTTGAAGGAGTTATAAAATCTAAACTCCATTATGGTATTCAGTGTACTGAAAACGTTGTTAAAAATGTGCCTTTTGTTAATCTAAGCAAATGTCCTATATGTCATTCCCGTTTCGTCCACTAGGGATCACCATTGGGTAAGTTTTGTGTACTTTGCATACCTCCATTTTGAGGCCTACTAACACTATGTGAGTGCTTTTAATAATACGCACTGGAGACCTAGTTAGAGCTAATTATGCAACACCCATTCACTTTGTGTAGTTAATGGTACCATCTAAAAGTTGTCAATAATTCAGCAGAGGTGAACCTCTCAGAGCTTGTGATCTTAGTGCACATGCCCCCTCTTCCTGGTTAGCATTGATAGTTTCTCACAGGCACAGCCAACCATAAACAAGGCATGAAATAGAAATTGTATGCAATTCGTCATTTTAACAAATCAACAAATATATCCAGCTAAAACAAGGCCTTAAGCTGAATATTACAGCTAATGTAGTTTTTACAGCTGTTTTATACATAGTGTGTGTAAAAGTATATCAGAGGAACATTAGAACTATTTGTGCTAGTTGCATTTGGTGAACTACAGACGAGTGTTTTTACCTGGTGCACATTCTCTAGATCGCTATAGGAATGTCTCCAGTTTCATAGAAGGCATGGATGGGGTGTGTTCATTTTAGGGGATTTCTCAAACATTTACAGCCACCATTGTGCGCAGTAATACTACAAGCGTTTTCCTCAGTGCATTTCATTTCATGTCTCTTGGTTGTACAATCGGTTTTGTTTCATAGCTAGTCTTTTCGGGGTGTATTTTTGAACACATTAGGCCTAGTTGTGTCTTTCCCTGTGGTCTTACTCCTGCGGAGTGCTCCTGGCAATGCTGAACAAAGATAATTACTCAGGAAGCCATCTGACCAATCAGCTGTGGCTTTACACGCTGTCAGTGGGAGGGTAGCCAGTCACGGCGCGCCTCTGATCACACACAGGCCTCCAGCGCTGAGTGTTCAGAGGCGAGCCCTCCCTTGTCTAAAGGCTGAGACTGTCTTCCATGTTTCACAAGTATTGACATTACACTTTTCAGCCATGCAGCCACAGAGGTAAGCTTTCTGTTTTATTCTCCTCTATGCTGTCCTTTCACTACTTCCATTGACTGTTAACACTGTTCATTTTCACTTATTTTCAGTCTACAGTAAAGGCCTGGCAAGGCCTCTCACACTGAAAACAGGGCAAAAGGGGGAGGGAATGAAAGAAGGGGAGGAGGAAGAGGAGGAGGTGGCCTAAGGAGGAAAAACAGGCTTTTCTCTCTTCAGTGTCCTGAGCTTTGGCCAGGGCATGTCACATGACTACAAAGCAAACTCAGGCAGCCATTACTCATTTCTGAAATGGCAAATGGCAGTCAAATGTTGTGCTGCCATGGAACTTGGGCTGGAGTGGGAGCAAGGCCCTGTTTCGCCCTGTTTGCCCCCCCTGTCGTAACAGGGAGAGAATGAGATTGCAGTATGGGGGAGGGGTGACTGAATGGTGTATCTTTTGTAAGCTGACTGCCTGGCCCTTTGTCTGCATGTCTGCCGTCGAGCCTGGCACAGAAAATGGTGGCACATTGAACAGAATGGCGCCCATCTTCTGCAAATCTAATGTGTCGGTTCAGATTTACAATCACATTTCTTTTCTAATCAGCAATTTTACAAAATGCATTTTGTACATGTTCTATCATACCAGCGTAGTTGATAATGACGTCGTGGTGGTGGATTATGAAAGAATGTATGAAAATATAAATGATGATTTCTTTCTCCCAGAGAACATAATGTACACGGTGTTCTTTATTTTCTGCATCTGTCACAAACAGCCATATGGGTGGGTCAGTTATAATGACACATTCATACTTCAGGAACCTAACAGACTAAACCATGGCATACTCACTGGTCTAGTTGAATAGAGCAGAGAGTCAACATTATGTAGATGGTATTATATGGATCGTCTTATTATATAGACACAGTACCGTAACACAACAGCAAATAGTTGTGTTGATTTGACTGGATAATCCGTCCTTCCTTTTATAATTATATATTTTAACAAGGCAGTAAGATGTATTTTTCTTAAAGCCTTTGTTTTAATAGTGGAAATCCACAAGATAACACAGTTGGATCTCAGTACCCTTTTGTTCTTTCCGAGAAGAAATGTAATCCTCAGATTGACTGAAATGATCTTTCGTTTATGTGGATAAACTGTCTTTGATCATGACTTTATCTTCCCCATGGAATCAGTGCATTTCTGCTTGTTCTTATATGGGAGAATGAACGATAAATAGGCAATAGAATGGCATCTACCCCACTGACCAATCAGCCAGTCTTATGCAAGTTTCTTGGCCAGTTGTAGAGGGAGACACAACTTGAGCAGCAGATAGAAAGGCATGTTGTGGAAAATTTCACAACTACCCATGATTCCAATGCAAAGGTCATCAAATGAAGAATTTGTCTGTTTTGTTCATTAAGGAAAGGTATGATTGTGCATTTTCTGGTCATTTCTGTGCTGTTTTCCTGGTTTGTTCAAAGACATTTGTTCTTCATACAAACTGATCACACATCAAGCATTGTGTTTAAATGTGTAGTGTAGTTTGAGATTGTTCTACTCTGCCGACTGAGACAGCAGATGTTGCTTGTCTTGCTTCTCGCAAGGAAACTGATTTTTAGTGGTTTTGTCTATAGAGGAAACGAACCCTAGCTGCGGTTGTAATGTTTTTCATTGTGAAAAGGAAATGGGTACAAAATATAAAAAATAATATGGTAGTTGTATTCTCTGATTAGCTTTTATATACAGCTTTCATTTGCTTCTGCCAGGCATTAGGTTCTCTTCAAATGACTCAAAATGGGTTTTGTGAGAGCATTCAGGTTATAGTTTATCCAACCACCAAAAGATTCACTCACAAATTAGCTTTTCAGCTGCTTCATATTGTTTGTTTGGCATAGCTCATGATTGTTGCCTGTATTGACGTCTTTTCATACTGACTGTTTACAGTAAAGCTCGTGTGGCGTGGACGTGCAGGATCAGGCCTTGAGGGAAGGGGGAGGGGATGTTCAGCGTAGCGCTGGGGGAGGGGAAGCAGCAGCCTTTCTCATTTCCTGTGTGCAGACAGAGCGAAAAACGGAGAAAGAGAGAGAGGGGAAAAAAAGACCTTGGCTCACTCATTCTCTGACCAGTTATCTCCACATTCACAGCTGCCTTCCTCCCCATTTCTTCTCTGTGACGGGCTTGCAGATCGGATGGCCTTTATTGACATGAGAGTAGGCGTTTGGCTTCATAGAACATTCTAGAAGATCTTGCCCTTTTTTTGTGTGTTCCATTGGTGGAGGTCACTGAATGAAGGCCATGTGGTGTTTCGTTTCTCGACTATGAACATATCCTTAACAAGCCTGTGGATCAGTTCCAGGACTGGGTTTCCTGTTTGACAAAAATCTTCTTCTAGTTCCTTCCGTTAGACATCCTGGTGGCACACCTGGTGGACTTTCTGACCACGTCACACTTTTCTCAAGAAGGGAGTGAAAATCTTGATGGAAAAAGGTTGAGGCTGCAAAAACGGTACTATTGGCCACATGTGAAATATTGATGGCACTCCTACCAGGCGTATTATAGGCTAGCCTTCAGGATTTGCCAAGACATGAATTTTTTACACTCAGACATTTTAGGATCACATTTTGTGATAAACACACACTACACCAACAAAATCCCACTTTGTTGGTAGTACTATTATCTGGCAGAACACGTTACACAACAACTGGACAGTTGAGGCCTGCTAGTGATCAGGTGAGTTTTACTCCTTGGCATGGGTAATCATTATGCCTGATTTGCCTTGTCAACTCAGTTGACCTTTTCCATTAGTCTGTTGTCTACTGGAATGTAATAGCTGCATGAATGATGACTGAGATGCCTAAATACACTTCAGATTCTCTTGGGCATTTGCTGCTATACAAGGTGTTAAAACAAAGGGAACATGTTGACACAGACTCGCATTCCATCAAGACTTCATGACGCACTTTCTCATACTTGAGCAGGATGTTTTTAAATGCTGGGTTATCTGGCTAAGAAGATCGGACACCTACACCTTAAGACTCATGCGCAATCATGTTCATTACAGTTTATACCGTTTTGATCAGTAAATAAAATGATTGGAAGGGGGTGCATTTCATTTTCAGTCATTTTTAGTTGGTGTACTAATGATGAGACGAGAATAATAAGGATTTCCACCAATACCCTAGGCCTTAAGCCTTTAGCTGCCTTGTGATCCAGTTCCTCCTTCAGTTTTTTTAACAATACATTCTTTTCTTTACCTTCTGCCATCTCCTCCCTCTGTGGTTAAGTTGGTATTTGTTGATCTGACCTCAGTGGATTTTCCTGTGGTGGGTGAACAAGGCTAACAATGACCGAGCATATCTGCCACAATTGCTACAACATCACATCTCTTTTTCCTCCTCTTTTTAATAGAATAACAAAGAGTGCTTTTTGGGATATAACCAAGCCCTACTTTAAAACTGAGTCAACAGGTTTGAAATGAATCAAGCAGTATTTGTAGGTAAAGTGAAGATTATGGCCAAATAAAAGTGACTGACGGGAGCTAGTCAGCATTATTCTGTTTGAATTTAGGAGACTGTCATTAATGTCAGTCGAAACCTCTCAGTCGTTGTTTATCTGAAGGGACTAAGGTGATTATAAGAAATATTTTGCACTACCTGTTGGCTAGGAGACGTTTCAACCCTTGTGGCTGGCCTTGCTCAAAGGTAATCCTCATGTATCCTCTCATATATGGTGATGTTCATGCCCAGTCATGTTTAAAGATGCCGTTTAGAGTACCAGTTCTAGTGTGAGATGGACTGGCTATGCTGCAGTGAACAACGATAGTAAAACTCTTGGGATATGATTGCATCACCTATGGTTTCTATCTCAGAATCAAACCTTATGAGACTCCCACATTTACATTGCTTTCTTCTCCCTTGTGAATCATCGATCTTTCTTTTCTTACAACAGCTTGGCTGGGGAGGAGATCAAGACAGTGTCTGATGTGGTCGAAGGGATGGAGGTATCAGTACCACCAAAAGGTAAGGTAGATATTTGATATGTCAGTGGGTTATCAGAATGGTGTCTCAGTCTGTAGTTTATTTTAGTCATTTTTTCTATTGCCTTTGGGTGTTTTTTTTCTGGAATAAGTGTGGCCTATCCTTCCCTGACAGAGACTTATTAATACTAATGAGTGATAAAAACATTTGCATGTTTTGTTCCACTGAAGACTGAGTCAGTTTCAGTCTAATAAGGTTGTACAAATAGGCCTGAAAGGGTGAACTGAGAGAATCTCTTCTGTCTCTATTTCTCTGCCTTGTCAACTGTCATTATCTTTAAAGATGTCTGTATCATTGTATGCACAGTTCCTGATCTAGGATCAGCAGAAACAACAATGGCTAGTCAAAAGCGGAGAGTACCCAGTCCCCCTCACTCCTCTAATGGCCATTCACCATCTGACACATCTCCCAGTGGTGTTAAAAAGAAAAAGAAACCTGGCTTAGTCACGGGCAACAATAAAGACCAGGTAGGACCCTATCCTAAGACCTCGTTTCTTTCATTTAAGTATGATAAATGTGAAAAGCTTCATGAATTGTAATTCAGCAAGATAGTTTGTTTGGATTTGTTTATGCATCTTGAGAAGCAACTCTTGCACCCAGAGTGTGTAAGCAAATCTCTATTATGTACTTTTACATTATTGTTTAGCAACCCATGTGAAATAGTTGTGCTGCTGTCATTTTATTATAGCTTGGGAAAGCTCTCCTCTAAATGCCATGGTCAACTCCATGGCATTCTACAATTGGAGTAGAATTTAGCCCAGTATTGTCTTTTGATTTGCACACTTTAGATCAAGGGTCATCAATTTCATCATAGAAGTGCGTGCGGTCCAACACAGTTTAGTGATTTTCTAAAAGACCTGACTTAACCCCGATTTAATAGGCATAGGAGGTGTCTTAGAGCTGTGAAATCACCGAATTGTGCTGGACTCCGGCCCTCCATGACTCGACATGTTGACCTTTGCTCTATCTAGCTTGAGCCTATGTAGGTATAGACACTCAGTTTGCCTTTGCAGTAGATCCTAAGTATTACTAGCATTCCTGGGGCTTGAATAAATCCTGTGTGCTGTATCACTTATACTGATGCCTTGGAATTTGGGTTATAGCTTTTATAATCTCCATGCATGATACCAAATACAGAACTGCAGAATTACACTCAAAAAACATTTTTCCTCAATGGATTTCTGAGTAGTTAAGGATTTATAACTTCTTAAACAGGTTCTATTTGACATGCTTTCTGACAGAAAAATACTTTCTAGGTGAATTCTACAAAGAACCTTTTAAAGATTGAAAGGATAAACTATAGTTGTTTTTCTGTCTTTTAAAGAATTTCCATGCAAGTTTCTTTGAGGGTTGTGAAACCGCCAAACACATTCTATAACTAACTAATTTCATTACATTTAACGCTACTAAAATGCGTAATTTTAATATTACTTTTCTTTATAAATTCACTATTTACACGTATTCAAGTGCCATTTCTAATATACAAACTTGACAAAATTAAAATGATTCTTATAATTATAAACTTAATTCATCTTAGTTAACGTTTTTGAGTGTGCATTGTCTTTTGCAGATTGATTGCAATTGTTCTGCCCTGTTAGCCCTGCGATCAGTATCTGTGCTTGGTATCTGTGGCTTTGTGAATCAGTAATCAACCCTCCTCCTGGAGAGGCAGAATTGTGTTCTGAGCCTGTGCTGTTCTCAATACTCTCACATTACTCTTTAAGGGCTTGAGTAAAATCCATCTTGCATCTCTCCAGCATGAAGGTTACTTACCCTTGTTTTTGCCCACTAAATTTAGAGAGGTCCTGTGGTTGTGCTGTGTTGACTTTTGCAAAGCCTTGCTGCTCCTCTTGCCTGCAGTGCCATGGTGTGTGTTTTTGACCGCAGCTTCTGTCTCTCTTGCCTGCATTTCAGTGTGAGCTAAGACATGGTCCCTTTTACTATGTCAAGCAGCCTGCACTCACCGCAGACCCTGTTGATGTTGTGCCACAGGATGGGAGGAATGATTTCTACTGCTGGATGTGCCACCGTGAGGGCCAGGTGCTCTGCTGTGAGCTCTGCCCACGTGTGTACCATGCCAAGTGCCTCAAACTGGCTGCTGAGCCTGAAGGCGACTGGTTCTGTCCAGAGTGTGAGGTAACTGCTAGATGAGTGTGAGGTATAGGGTGTGGAGGAAGGCCAAGAATGTAGGATTCAACAGTGGTATTTCCAAGGACATTTGTGCATCTTTTCTGGTTGTAAATATTCAAAGCATGTTAGTAACTGCTACGGTCAATTAATCCCCTCACCCCCCAGCCAGGTCCTATACGGTGGATATTTAGCCAGGGAGAAATTTGCTAAAAAGATTATAAAAAAACACAAACTTGCATTCCTACCTCTACTTTGCATCAGTGAAATATTTTTTTTTTTTTCAGCTTAAAATTAAATGTCAACCCTACAATATGCTATATTGTATCATATGTACATATACATATGGTATATGGTTCACACTGCATACCCTTGTTATTCTAAAATGCAGTAGATGATTTATTCCATGCTTTTGAGTCGAGGAAAGCTTAGTTACCAAGCTGCTATATTCCAAATTCTTGTGTGTTTCAGAAAATAACAGTAGCAGAATGCATTGAGACTCAAAGCAAAGCTATGACCATGCTGAATTTGGAACAGCTATCCTACCTGTTGAAGTTTGCCCTGCAGAAAATGAAGCAGCCAGGGGTAATACTTTTTTTTAATTTTTCCTTACTTAATTTAAAATGGTGACGTACCTTTTGCCATGGCCAAGTGCTTGTTTTGAATAATATAGCATTTGTGTTTGTGGTACAGGGGTTGGCATTTATCCATGTGTCAGGCCTTAATAAAACCTATTGCCAATTGGCAATCGTCATTGTTATTATATTATTTTAACCCATGAATAGAATCATTTTAGGTCTGGGATTACTAGACCTTCCAGATAATATGTAGTTAATAATCTTTCCCATTGTGTAGACAGAGCCATTTCAGAAACCAGTGTCTCTGGAGCAGCATCCTGACTACGCAGAGTATATCTTCAACCCCATGGACCTATGCACCTTAGAGAAGGTAACTCAAAACGAGTTCTGCTTTTGATTGTATTCATGCAATAGGCAAAAAATAATAATAATTTTAGAAGATGCTCTGAATGACTTACCCCCAGAAGACTTGAACAGTGCTTTGTCTACAGAATATCAAAAAGAAGATGTATGGCTGCACCGAGGCATTTTTGGCAGACGCTAAATGGATCTTGCACAATTGTATTATTTATAATGGAGGTTAGTTCCCATTTCAAATCTTTGAGTTAAAACACTATGTGGTTTGTATTTGACTGTTTGTGGGTCTTGTGCAGGGAATCATAAACTTACTGCAACAGCAAAGGTTATTGTCAAGATCTGTGAACATGAGGTGAGTTTCATACTTAGGGACTGGTATAGTAAAACTTTATTTGAAGTGTAGTTGTTTAGGGAAGATCATAATACTTGCAGTGAGAGACCTTGTCTGGTTTCCATCTCCAGATGAATGAAATTGAAGTTTGTCCAGAGTGCTACCTGTCAGCTTGTCAAAAGAGAGACAACTGGTTTTGTGAACCATGTGTGAGTAGATCAGACTCTTTTTGTAATATCTTTTTGCACAAATAGCTACAACATTTAATATTCTTGAATTTGAGGTAATGGGCAATTTAATACTGAAAGCATGATCAGATACAATTGCTTGTTTTGTTGCATGCAGTCTCAACCCCATCCACTGGTGTGGGCTAAGCTGAAAGGTTTTCCGTTCTGGCCTGCTAAAGCACTGAGGGACAAAGACGGACAGGTAGATGCTCGCTTCTTTGGCCAACATGACAGGTAAGCTTGCAGCATTTACTGCAGAGGCAAATTCACACATGATTTCAACTAATTTGACAAGACTGAACTACATTTGCATGTCTAGTTTACTAGACAGTGACAGTGGTTGTTGAGTGTAAATGTCTCAGAAAAGAAATTGGAGTCTAGGATTAGTTTTATATTTTGTCATTACGTTGAGTTATCTTTTTTTTCAGAGCCTGGGTGCCCATTAACAACTGCTACCTCATGTCAAAAGAGATTCCCTTCTCTGTGAAGAAGACGAAGAGCATCTTCAACAGTGCAATGCAAGAGATGGAAGTTTATGTGGAAAATGTACGCAAGAAACATGGTGTGTTTAATTATGCCCCATTCAGAACAGCATATACACCCAACAACCTGTTCCAGATGTTGCTGGACCCAAGTAACCCCAGGAAAGGTACAGTTATGCAAGAGAAACAGGACAAGATCAAGATAAACTTTGACATGACTGCATCTCCCAGGGCACCCCTGGGTAAGAGTGTGGGACAGAGGATGAGTGACATTCCCAGGTCTCCAATGAGCACCAATTCCTCAGTCCATACAGGGTCAGACCTTGAGCAGGATGCATCAGAGAAAGGAACAAGAATCCCATCTAGCCACTGCAGTACAGGGGAAGACTCTATGGACTGCACAGGTAAATAGAGCTACAGTGTTCTTATAGATCATCTTATATTGTTGCTTAATAGACTGATGTCACTATCTCCTGCACTTCATACTTTTTATATGGAATATTAACAGACACTTCATTTTTTTGCTACAGCATCACCAGCATGTCTGAAGACCACAGGTAGTCCAAAACCCACCCCACCAACACCTGTTAAACAGGAGAGAATTCAGAATACAGCCAGCATCCTCAACCTAAATCTTGGTGAGCTTTACAAAAATGGCTTTGTATGTCCATTCATGTCATGGATGTTTTTCACTTTGTCAGCTTATGAACCCAGATTTCACTTAAGCTTGTTTGTGGCAATGTGTACTGTAAAAAGCTCTACACAAATAAAATTGAATTGAATTGAGAAATGTCAAAAGATCATCAATGTCCTTTAGCAAAGTCCTCTAGCAATTTTATTAGGGGCTTGCTATTGCAAAATGGGGATGATTATTGGCTGTGCTCTCAGACCGCATTAAGGCAGAAATGGACCTAAAGGAGCTGAGTGAGACTATACTTCAACAGCAGCAGCAAAGCCCATCTGTACTCCTTACCTCCCCAAAGAAACCCACCAGAAGTCTAGATAAGACCATAGAGAACTGCAAGGCCCAACTAGGTATTTCACATGTAGTATATCATATACAACGCACACATTTATTCTTAGAGGTACATAAATGATGTAACTGTCTCCTTATACTGCATATAGGCATCAATGAAATCTCCGATGATGTGTACAAAGGTGTGGATCACAGTGACTCTGATGACTCTGACAAATCTGACTCCAGTGACAGTGAGTATGCGAGTGAAGAGGAGCAGGAGCTGAAAAACGCAACAAAGAATGCAAACCATGACAATGCTGTCTTTAAAAACAAAAAAAGACCCAGACCTTCACAACCGCAAAGCAATAAGAACCAATCTCAAAATGTGACCGAGAAGGTGGCCTCGGAACCGCCGCTAAAAAAGAGAGCCAGTGGTGTTTCAGAGAAGGAAGCCCAGGAAAAGCCCAGGGTAAACCAACAGACGCAGTCACAGAGAGAGAGACCTTCAGCTGGGCATGAAGGAAAGGCTGGAGCTGTGGATGCAGATTCAGACTCGGAAAGAGAACTTGTGATAGACCTTGGTGAGGAGCAGGGAGGCAAAGAGAGGAAGAAACCAAAGAGAGAGGCTTCATCAATTTCCAACTCTATAACCAAAGCCAGTGCAGCCGTCAAAACTGAAGGTGCTGTCTTTAATCTGTGTGTGTGTGTGTGTGTGTGTGTGTGTGTGTGTGTGTGTGTGTGTGTGTGTGTGTTGAGCAATTGATTTCATATACCTGCATGGAAGCTGGGATGGGAAAAAGCTGATTTAAAATGATTTAATGCTGTTGGTGATGGAGGGTTATGAAAAAAGTTTTTGTAATTGGATATGCTGATTGTGTATTCTTTTCAATTATGACAATTCACATTTTGGAAATTTACTTAATTTTCTATATTAATTGACATACTTTTTTTTATTATTTCTATATCTCTTCTCAGGAAAGGCTCTGGCTGCTGCCAGCCCATCAGCCTCTCCATCCACAGTACCCCCTGCTTCATCCTCCAACCCCAGCACAAGAGATTCAACCCAGCCAGTCTCAAAGCCACCAAACACCACCTCTGCCCCACCCTTCACCTCCAGCAGCACCACCTCTGTACCAGGAACCACTTCAGCAACAAATTCCTCCATGTCCACTGTGGTAAAGAAACAGCGCCCTCTGCTGCCCAAGGAGACAGCACAATCTGGTCAGACATCTGTGGTTTGGAACCAGACTGGGAATAAGATCCAGACGTCTTCTCCAAAGTGGCACGTGCAGAAGGTTCAGAAGCAGCAACATGCCTCACAGTCTCAAAGCCCAGTGGCTTCCAGCAATGCCAGCACCCGCTACCAGACTAGGCAGTCTGTTAAAGGTGACTGAAACCTCCACTTCCACCCAAGACAAAAAAGTCTGTAGCACAAACCCTAAAGTATAAACATGAAGTGTTTACATGTGATGTTGACCGTGAAGAGCTATAAGATACTACTGGAGAACAGGGTTGGTGTATAAGATGTAGGAAGTTCTAGAAAAGTCTCAAGAAATCAGACGTCACTTTCACATAGAATTCTAAGGCTAAAAGTAGCTCCTAACTAGCTGATTTAGGGGAAACTCTTTAAAATGGGAGTGTTAATGTACAAAGTAAAACTTATTTTGTATTTTTATAATGAATTTATATATATATATATATATAAAACACTAATAGCAGGTTCAAAGCTGGCACTACAGGCATGGGGTCATGGGGTGTCCTTGATGAAGTTACAGTGATGGAACTGTCATTCACTTTATTTACTCCTAGGATTAACTCCTAAATCTCTAAGATTGGTTTTGATAAGTTATACAGTACAACAGATCATTACTCTAAGCCTTATTCTAAGAATATTTGAGGTCTTAAGTAGACCTCTAATTTTTACAGTACATACCAGGACAGGCGCCATATTCATAAAGAATTAAGTATCCCTTAATTGGCTGATTTAGTAGTAAATCTTAACGTTGTGATTAACACAACAATTTTTAAGACACCTCAAATATTTTCAGTTTAAGACTAATTAAGAAATGTTAGCATTTTAGCACTAAAAGCAGGTCCTAAACGAAAGCTGAGGGGTAGTCCAGAGAAGTCACTGAGGACTGAATGGTGAGAAATCTAAATGGTGCAATCTTGTTCGTGTGTTTTTAATATATTTCATGTCAACGAACTTTACAAAGTTAGCATGTTGGTTAAGTGCCTGTTCACTCGGGCCACGCGTTGAATGAAAGTGCAGATTCACTCCCTGACTGTAGGTGGCGCTAATTGACAAACAAATACTCCGATACACAAGGTGGCGCTGCACAACTTTCCGTTTCTGACACCCGCTTATCACAGAGAAGAAGAAGAGACACAGTATTTACGTCTTTAAGCTGTTCACAGACTTTTTACAAACTCGCTAAAGCACGTATGCACTTTTGTGAAATCTAAGGTATTTGGTGATTTGGCCACTGCAACAAATACTTATTTAAAGCTAAATCCATAAAGTTCTCATTTTAGACAATATACTATTTTTTTTTTATGTAATTGATTCAAAGTCACAGCAATAGCATTCACAAGCTTATGGGAAGACCCAAATTATGTTTTGTTTTGTTTTTTAATAATATTGTTTTTGAGGGTTTGGGTATAAGGCAACTATTGTTGTGCCCAAAAATGTTAATGTTCCTGCACATTGATGAAGTGTTGAATATGAATATTTTTATTTATTTGTTTTTGTTCAATATGATAACGAGGTTTCTCTTGCATAGCTGTATAATGGGGCAATAATGGGGCCCTTGGCTATTTGAATAAGAGGTCAAAAATACTTGTATATTACAATGGCCTAACAATCAGCGGAGTATGATTTGTAGGGAAGAGATAAAGAAACAAAGAATGCTATTTAGTGTAGGAAAACATACACTGAAATGCAAGAATATATTCTAAATGATCAATTTAATTCTTTCAGTGTAGTCACAAAAAAATAGCCACAGCATAATAAGTACTAATAAGTGTGTGTGTGTGTGTGTGTGTGTGTGTGTGTGTGTGTAGTATTTACTGTGTAATTCTGAATCTGGTGTTTTTAAAAGGACACCTTGTTTGTTTGTGTGTAGGCAGAAGGATTTTATTTCGGCTATGTCACTTGTGCATTCTATCACTAAAATGGAAGGTGTTGGCATCTTCTTTGTCGGTAAGACAGTTGTGTACTCGAGTGCCATCAAGTCTTACTTTTATGTAACTTCAGCGACTCCGGGCATGTGAACAAAAGCACGAATATCATTGGTCAGCTAGTTTTTCACACGGCTCATCCAAAAATAATTTGTTGTATTGACGCCACGTGTTTTTATGCCTGCGTGTCAACTCTTTTCAGCCATTGGGGTGTTAAACAGACCGTTTTCCGCACTGACAAATCGTCCCAGTGTGAACAGGGCTTAAAAAAAGTTTTTAAGAAATTAAAATTATAAAAATAAAATATATAAAAAAAAAAAAAAGTGCTCTCCAGATTGCTTTTGCTACTCAGTAGTTGCTACTGACAGTCAGTACATGTACATGGACAACAATATTCCGATATTAATCTGATTAAGACGATACTCTGATTAAGAAACTATCATGTAAACAGTGGTATTGATTACCTTAATCTGACTAAAGTCATACTCGAAGTAAACATAAATCGAATTAAGACCTGTGGAGTATTCCTATTTTTTCTTCAACAAACTTACTAGCCATAAATGCATTACAGTGTGGTCTGCTATTGGGGACTATGTAACTCGATACCTTGAGAGTTTGCCAAAAGTTACTGCACAACTACCACATCACTGATGAAATGAAGGCATATTTTATATTTTAGTCGCATTAATGAAGTGCATTGCAGACATGTACACACCTTAATCACACTATTAACATCATGTGGGAGTTTTCACTTTGCATTTTGCAACAGGACACGATCACACACTGCACGGTAGGCTTCCTTCTTATCTAGAAGTTTCTTACTAAAAGTTCCTCTCAGCAGATTTGTGAATGGGTTTTAAGGAGAAAGTCTTAATTAGAAATGTTATGTGCCACTTGGGAGAACTCTTTGTGTTGCTAATATTCTTTCTGAACACAGTCCAAGAATCAGAAACACTATTTTCCATGGGAATTAGATTAGGCAGATAAGTGAAGGAACATTCAGTATGCCAATGTAAATACTTTATGTAGGGTACCGCTCTCTCGCGCGCGCTCGCTCTCTCTTGCTCTCTCTCTAAAATGTGATTTGTGTTTTTAACCAGCTGTCCAGCAAAAGGAGCCCTCGTCTGGGTCCTCTAGTTCAGTCCTGGCTGGTGACTTCCTCACCCCACCTGCCTCTGCTGATGTAGCAGCTGACATTGCCAAGTACACCTCTAAAGTAAGTAAACACAATGTAAGTAAACATAACAGCCCAAATACACAGCCAACATGAAATGCTTGTTTATTTTTCAGCAGTTACAGTTACTGATGCCTAAATTAAAGCTAAAGTCACGTTTTTTTCTTTGTAGATAATGGATGCTATTAAAGGAACAATGACCGAGATATACAATGACCTTTCCAAAAGCACAACAGGAAACACTATTGCTGAGGTTGGCCTAAATGATGCTCACATCTCCTTTGACGGTTTTGTGAAGTTTCTTGCATCACTGTACACTGCTGAATACAGCTTTGTTTATAAATAATAGTCATTGTTCTTCACTAATGACCCATTTTACATTAATTCTGTGAATCAGATACGGAGGTTAAGGATCGAGATTGAGAAGCTCCAGTGGTTGCATCAGCAAGAGCTTTCAGAGATGAAACATAATCTGGGTATTTTGTTCTTGCAAACATGTTTAACTGCACACATTAATCTGTACATTCACTATATATTGATGGTACTTGATTGTGCTGTATGTCTGCATGCAGAACTTACCATGGCAGAGATGAGGCAGAGTTTGGAGCAAGAGAGGGAGAGGCTCGTTTCGGAGGTAAAGAAGCAGATGGAGGTGGAGAAACAGCAGGCTGTGGATGAAACGAAGAAGAAGCAGTGGTGTGCCAACTGTAAGAAGGAGGCCATTTTCTACTGCTGTTGGAATACCAGCTACTGTGATTATCCCTGCCAACAAGCGCACTGGCCCGAACACATGAAATCCTGCACGCAGTCAGGTATGAGCGGGACATGTACCAAACATGTGCTGATCTTGTACTAAACAATAACCCAATAATTGCCTAATCTTTCTTATTAGTACAGGATATTTTTACAAAATGATTGTTTAATGTTCTAAATAATAACCTTAACTAATTGGTTTTCTTCATTCCTTAATTAATTAATAATTATCCCAAATTACCAATGGCGCATATACAGTACATGGGCAAAAGTTTGTGGACATATGACTATAATATGCAGGCCTTCCAAAAACGTTGAAAGCAAACAATTGTATATTATGACTTTGTATGTTGTAGCATTAAAAAATTCCCTTCAGTGGAACGAACCGGCCCAAACCTGTTCCCGTATGTCCCTGTACATAACGCGAGCTCTATAAGACATGGTTTGCCACGGTTGGAGTGGAGGTACTCCACTGTCCTGACCTCAACCCCATTCGATACCTTTGGTATGAACTGGAACACCGTGTGCACCCCATTCCTCCTCACCCAATATCAGTGCCTGACCTTACTAATGCTCTTATGGCTGAATGAGAACAACCAAAAGCCACTGTTATAACAACAAAGCGGGGACTAACTCTGGAATGGAATATTCAGAAAGCACTTATGGGTGTTATCGGTCAGGTGTTCACAAACTTTTGGCCATATAGTGTGCAACATGTTTAAAGAATGAGACAAAGCTCATAAATTACAACAGAATTATTCATGCCAGTGTGGCATGGGGGTGCAGTGGGTAACATTGCTGCTTCACAGCTCAGGGTCCCTGGTACAATGTTGACCTTGGTTTACTGTTTGTGGCATTTCACATGTTCTCCATGTGTCCGCATGAGTTTCTCCAGATTCCCCTACATTACTCAGAGGTGTGAATGTGTGTGCACAGTGCCTTACAATGACCTGGCAATTAATCCACTATGGCTCTGACCAAGATAAAGTAGCTACTGAAGATGAATGAATATAAATGCAAGGGAATTGCTGTATTGTAAAGCATTCACAATAACATGCTTACAACTCACTGACTGCAAAACCACCCTTCTCTCCACATATACATTCAACACTCACAAACATTCTAATGAAGCATTTAACTTGCATGTTTTGTTTTGTTTTTTTCTTTCTAGCCACAGCATCTCAGCAAGAGCCAGAGGAGGAGGCCTCTGCAGTTCCACTACCAAAAACTTCAGGACAATCACCCAAAGCCCAGCATTCATCTCCTGCCAGCAAAAGTTCACCAACACACAAAACTCCTTCACCCAAATCAGACAACACTAAAGCAAGCACCACAGTTTCTGTGTCCTAACCAGAACTTCTGCATCATTTCTCCATGGCCATCAACCTGGATGCTTTTGGACTGGGGTCTGCAAGTTGTACTTTCTTCTTCTGCTTTTCTTCTTCTTCTTCTTCTCAAAGCAAAGACATATTAAACTTGCACTACTCACCTGCCCAGTTCACTACACCTGGAGGATGTAAGAAAGTGTAATTACACATTTGTAAGGCATTTAATGTTTTTAGTCTACATAAAATTCATTTGTACAAAGTCTGAACCTTTCATATAAAATATGCTAATGTAATACTGTTTTTTTTTTTTTGTTACTTTACACACACGAGTTTTATACAGTGCAGATCAAATTAATTTTTTTTTTTTTTTTTTTTATGTACCCACTGCACTTACCTGTGCCTCCAGAGAGATGGTTACTTTATTATTATTTTTATTATTATTATTATTATTATTTTTATGGTGAATTTTTTGAAACAGTGGGATTTATTAATTCGCAACATGTTTAAGGTTTGATTCTCACTACATCACCCATCAAAGACATTTTGCATCTTACTGAGGTCATTCGTCCTGCAGATATTGCTTGATTTAAAGCTGACACGCAGAGTTGATCTATGTTTATTTGTATTTCACTTCAGGTCTTCACTTGTTTACATATTGTAAATAATTAAAGAATTAAAAGGAGACAACTATCTGTAAGAAATAAAATCAGCTCCCATCTCAAATTAAAAGTCATGAGTTGTCTTGCATTTCTACAATTCTTTCTGAGAGTCAAAAGCCAGTAATCAAGTACAAATAAAAAATAAATAAATACAAGGCAAATAAAGCTCTTTTAATTAAACATCAGGATTGAGTGTTCATTTTACATGCAGTCACATTGCATGCAGTCAAAAGCATTAGATGAGATTACTGTAACCATTCCTGGGCAAGGCATGTCTTCAGTTCATGTTGCTCCCCTTTTACTAGAGTGACAGCAGCATCTAGTGGTACACTTCTTGGAACATGGGTGTGCATGAACACACTGCCCTCTTTCGTATAAAGCAGTCAGGCAAAGCAAATAAATGAATATGCCACTGAGTCCTCACAAGCAAACAAATCTAATTACCTGCATGACCTATTTAGTTTAAATAGAATAGAAGTTGTCGTGGTCACTTTATTAGATACACCCATATTCTACCTATATTTTAATCATTTAATTGATAACAAACATGCATTTTGTGGGTATATAACTCCTGAGCGCTTCAGCCAGTGTGTTGCGCTATGCATTATCTCTACCCAGTTAATTACTGGAAAGGAACCACCACAGGACCACCAGTATCCAAATGTTATTTGGCTGGCAGTGACCCTGACAGCTGGTGTTACACAGATGTGAGTGTATCAGGTATAACCGTGCTTGTTTGTTTATGCATAGTGTGTCTTAATTATCCTCTAAACATTTATTAACTGCTGTTGGTTGGAATTCTTATCAGCAAGAGCAGAAAAATGTACCAGTGCCACATACTACACTACTGCTACCATGCCAGTCTTTCTGCTGCAGTGCTGAGAATGGTCCACCACCCAAATAATGGTCCTACAGTGGCCCGTTCCTACTGATGGATGGGATAGAGGAGGCTAACAAACTGTAACATAGTATACTTATAATTGCATATCTAGTGCACTTAGCTTATATGCAGACTAAAAGTAAATTACTAGTATGTGTTTGTAAAAGGTGTAACTAATAAAGACCACTGCGTGTATATATAAATTAATATATTCTATATAGCCAAACATATCACACCCATATGTGCTTTTTGAACATCCCATTCCAAATTAGTCTCCCTTTGCTGTTATTATAACCTCCACTCCTCTGAGAAGGATTTCCACTCGATTTTTGAGTGTGTCTGTGGGGATTTGTGCACATTTAGCCACAAACATATTAGTGTGGTCAGGCATTGATTTCAGGAGGTCTGTGGTGCAGTCCATGTTCCAATTCATCCCTAACATTTTAAATGGGGTTGAGGTCAAGACTCTGCTTTGTGCAGGTCAGTCAAGGTCTTCCACTCCAACCTTGGCAAACTATGTCTTCATGGACCTCTCTTTGTGCACAAGGGCATTGTCATGCTGGAACAGGTTTGGACCCCTTAGCTCCAGTGAAGCAAAATCTTAATGCTCCAGCATACAAAGACATCCTAGACAATTGTGTGCTTCCAACTTTGTGGATAGCTTGTAGCTTGGGCATGATAGTCAGGTGCCCACAGTGGTAATGTCAACATCAGTGTGAACACGGAAGTACATGTTTTCTTTTAAGACATGGGTACAAAGGCTTCAGGCTGAGAGCTCAATTCATTCTAATTGGCTTTGTGTGTCGGGGGTTTCCTCCGGGTACTCCGGTTTCCTCCCCCAGTCCAAAGACATGCATGTTAGGCTGATTGGCGTGTCTAAAGTGTCCGTAGTGTATGAATGTGTGTGTGAGTGTGTATGTGATTGTGCCCTGCGATGGACTGGCACCCTGTCCAGGGTGTACCCCGCCTTGTGCCCGATGCCTCCTGGGATAGGCTCCAGGTTCCCCCTTGACCCTGAAAAGGAGTAAGCGGTTGAAGATGGATGGATGGATGGATAGTGCGTTTAACAACATTCATGATCACAAAGCGACTTTACAGATACAGAACGAGGAACCCTTGAGCGGAACCACATTCAAAGGGGAACTGTTCCGGGTGACACCAGATTTACTGTAAAAATGTATTGTATATCTATAATGTCAAACAGTATTGAGTGTGCTGAAAGCTTGTTCAGTAGGCTACAGTATGAACATCATAGTATTTATGACTACAGCAGCATTTCTTAGGTAAAAGTCTACAGTATCCGGGTGAGACTAGTGTGAGACTTGAGCGTAAACTGTTCTTAAGAAGTGAGGACATTTAGGGGATCCACAGAGCCCGTTTGAGTCCTCGGGGCTCGTTACAATGGACTGCGTCCGAAATCGCATACTATGGCAGTACTCACAAGTCAGTATGTGTGTTATGACTACAATCCCGGACGTACTACATCCGCCATGTTAGCATTGTCATGTGACCTTCAACGTAATCACAAACGCAAAAATCTTAAACAAGTTAATTTATTCGGGTATTGCCAAATAAGTCCTGTTAAACCAAGGTTTAACACTTAAAAGGAGCCCACACTGTCTTCCGCGTTTTTTTTTCTTTTCTTTCTACCCTTAGCTCATCCACACCAGTCCCGTTGCATCATGGGATTGTTTGACTCGCGAAGTGTGCGTCGGTTACATACTGTAAAATCTCACCGGAAGCAGTACACCATCCGGGTATTTCTTTCAGACTTAGAATTCTGACTGCCCTCTGGCGTACTGCTTTTCGTTTGCTATATAGTAGAGAAGTATGCGGTTTCAGACGCAGCCAACGTCTTTTAATTTGGCACGCGCGTCGTACCTTCACGCGAACTGTTTCCACTTTACTTCCGGTTCACACTGTTACGCCATGACGTCAACATCTGCCTGAACAAACCGACGCAAATTCACAGAAAAAGGGAGCGCCGGCAAATAGGAGGTAATACATACAGCACTATGGTTGAGAATAAAACAGGCTTATTAGTTAGACACGCGTTTTGATTGATTATAAAATCTGTTTTGAAAGAGCGCACGTGTTCTCGCGTGTGGAAGAACGGGAGAGAATGCGTGTGTAGGAAGGAAGTTGGGAGGCTGCTAGCGGCTCGGTGGAGCGAGACAAAGCGTTTATACGGAGTCCGAATAGTGCGCGTGCATGAATTATATTAGCCAATTAAATACGTCCCTTTTATAAACAAATCTCGTGAATCTCGCCTGGTGCCGTTTAATCAGTGTAGTTAGTTTGTCGTACTGGACAATACCTGAGCGAACCGGTATATATCGCTAGTCGGGTGAGCTAACCGGTAGCCCCGTTATTCACTTAGGATTAGCCTGCTAGCTGTTCTGTTCATTTCGCCAGCTATGTATTAGCCGGCTTTGCTAGGCTCGTTGCTAACGTTACTTCCCTTTCTCAGGGTCGGAAGATGTGTCGGCTCTTCGGTCGACCGAGCGCTGTTTAATTCAGCGCAATTTAAAATGAAATTTCGCCTTAACTTGTTCAGCTGTCGATAATCGTGATTGTGTTAAGTCCTGTCTGAGTAGATCGAGCGTTATGTCCTGCTATATCACGTCGGTGTGATGTGCTGCTGGGAAACAGGAAACGCTAGCGTCCACATCGACACCCGTAATATGAGGAGGAACAACACGCATGGGGTCGGGTTAGTGACCCGTGTTAGTGAGCAGTACTGTGAGGACCGGATTCTGAGCTGATCCTTAACTCGGGGCGGCTGTGGCTCAGTCAGTAGAGCGGGTTGTCCACTAATCCACTAACCGTGGGGTTGGCGGTTCGAATCCCGGCCCGGGTGACTCC
>JAFFST010047256.1:115360-126052 GCA_022414735.1 Noturus placidus | reverse complement strand
TTTTATATCTTTATGTTTGAGGCCTGAAACGTGGCAAAAGGTCGAACAGTTCAAGGGGGCCGAATACTTTCGCAAGGCACTGTAGTTCTAAATATTGACCTGTTTTAAACGTGATGGATATTGTTCATTTATTGTTTTTTTTATTTGTCCTGAGCTTAATTTAGCTGAACTGAAATTGGGTGGCCTAACCTTCAAGGTTTAGTTTTCTTTGTGTTATTTTTTGTATTGAAATGCTAATTTAATATCTTCTGTCACAGAATAGCATGGTAAAGAGAATAGATTTCTCATAAATAACTTAATGAATGGACGAAAACACATCGAAAACGAAGATATTTAATTTTTGCTGTCCAAATTGGTGGGTTTTTTTTTAAGCTAAACGTTACCTAACGTATGTAGCATGTTGAAATTCTAAACCGAGTGTAGTTAAAGAGAATCATTCCACTTCATGACACTGTGTCTCTTCTGTCTCTCCTGTAGGAGGGCTTTGTCATACCAGATGCTGAAGCAGAGGACCAGGAGGAGTTCTAATGCCTATTACTAGATTCAGCTGTATCCATGTCTCCTCCCTCATCTCTACACATTCACGCCCTCCTGCTGTCTCGGATCAACGTTACGCATTTTGGACTCAATGAACGCTGTATGGAAAGTAATTTGGGATGCATACAGAGTTAAAGTAGCTACATTAGAAGAACCTCCTCTGATGCCTTCTTAGAGAAGAGCACAACGCGGCCGCTCAGCTGATCTCACTGGGCTCAGGAGAGTTGGAGCATTTCGTCTCTAAAAATTCAGTACCGCGTAACGTTCCTGCAACTTCAGTGGAACTTGCAAATTTATTCATCGTTAGATATTCATCTTTGACCGTTTTTCTTTTTGCCACGGTGTGAATAAAGGGGAGGTTGTCCTCTTACCCTCACACGATGGGTGGCATGTACGTCATCATAATGCTATACTAATGTTTTTTTTTATATTTAAAAATGTACTTCACAAAATCTTAGTTTTTGCCTTTGGTTCAGATGTGAATTAGTGAAAAATCCTTTTAAATTTTATCAGTTTACATTGCTTTTTTATTCCTATGTGATTATTTTCCTGAAAGGCTTGTAGCAGTCACCTTTTCTCCAGCTTTGATCCTGTGACTGTGCCTTATAGACTGAGTGGAGGGTAACCAGTCTGATGTCTGTGTGTGTCAGAATAATTTTCTCGTGGTCTAGGAAGTACGTTTTCTGCAGCAAAGAGGATTGATTTTGTTTATGATCGTTTCAAAATCGGCCGCAAACTGCCATGATTGTGATCGTAAACTTTCTCGGTGGTCGTTTGGGATGTTTTTTCTAACTGTGCTATCATCAGCATAGTTGCAAAAAAATAATAAAAATAAAAAAACATCCTCTGCGACATAATCATTTTTATGATTTGGTTTTGATTGTGGGGAAAAATCATTCTTAATTCAATGTCTGCTACAGCGGTGGATTCAGAGGCCAAATTAAGAAATCGAAAGACACATATTCCACATTTTTGCACTTGGAGTGCATAGATTTTATTTTATTTTTATTATTTTTTTTTTTTACTACTTAATATTTAATGTCATTTTACCATTTCACACCTTTTAATCTCTGCTTTGGTAGAACTCGCATTCTGTATTGGCAAGTGTTTAAATCAAATTAAAGAAATGTTTGAACATTTGCTTATTTTTTTCATTGATGTTTTTGGGTTTCAGGTGCAAACCATTCAGTCTGCCTTTTATCCCCAACAAATGTTGTGCATTGAAGGTAGTAGGTTACTAGGATTCATCTAGAAGGCCAAAAGTTTGTCCATCACGGCAATATGTGCCATTTTTGCTATTTTAGTAACCTCCAATGTTCTGGAAAGGCTTTCCAGTAGGTTTTGGAGCGTGTCTGTGGTGATTTGCCCATTCAGCCACAACAGTATTAATGAGATCAGGCACTGGCACACGGTCGGCATTCCAGTTCATCACAAATATGTTCAGTGGGGTTGAGGTCACTTTGTGGCAACAGTTTGGGGAATGCTCACATATGGGTGTGACGGTCAGGTGTCCATGTACTTTTGGCCTTGTAGTGTATTTTCATATACATTGTTTATGTAGAATGGTATATCGACAAAAATATCGTGATCGATTTTTAAAATGCTTTTTTTTTTCCTTTTCTTTTAAACCCAAATTGTAGATTACATTATATTCCGGTTGGGGAATAAAGAGGCCACTCCTGATAGTGTAAGAAAACGAAAAGGAAAAAAAAAAACAGAACATTGCACCTCCTGTATTATGTAATTCTTATTTTAAGTTGTAGCTAAAGAAATCCCAACACATCACATCCATTAATTAAATTTCTGGTCAGTTGTTTGGACTAGGGCTTAGATAACGTAGAGACTTTTTCCTGATGATTGTTGATCACTTTGTTACTGTATCTTCTCATGTAGCAGTAATGGAACAGAACTTCTGCTTTTATTAGCTGGTTATTCATATATATTGGGGTTTTGGCTTTCTACACTGAAATGTTCAACTTCTTTAGTTCTTGGCGCTGTTATGCCCAATGTCCAACACTGCCAACGTTTTTGCTCTTGCAACACTGTTAGACTGTTATTAGTCTAATGCCTTGATTGATCCTTCAACACCAGCGAATAAACAGTTCCGTTCGCTGAAGGTTTTTTTTTGTTGTTGTTTGTTTGTTTTTGTGTTGGTCAGAAGTGAAGTAACCTTGGTATCACCATGAGGGTAGTTAACGTGCAGTGGTTTTTGGAACCTGGGTCGCTGATAAAGACACTCCAAAGAACAGAGTGCTGTAATGAAAGTAGCAATCAGATTGACAGAGAAAATAAAAAACGTTCTGGGATATATTACATAATCAATCTGATGTTCCTCTTTTGTTTGTGCTGTATGATGGTAAAATGCTGTGTAATGTATCCAGGTTTAAAAATGGAAAGTAACCAAATCGCAGTGGTGCTCTCTCTTCTCCGAATCTTCAATCTTGATCTTTTCGTTCTTTGGACTTCAGGATCATCCACAGAGATGACTTCTACACTGTGAGCTTATTACAGTTTGTGTACTTGCCCGTCAATTTGAATTTTTTATTTTTACACTGTTCTCTGGTCCAAGCTCTTCTTTTGTGTACTTGGGTGTGTGGAATTTCTCCTTTTTAAACTGTATTTGCCATCATCAGTTTCTTACAAATAAAACAGTATTACATGTGTGTTCTGATGAGCTGTTCTTTCCATTGCGTCTCCGCTCTTTTTGAGTTATACACAGACAGCTCCATAAGTATTTGTACAGTGCCAATTTTTGTAATTTTGGCTCGGTACACTGCCATTTGAAATGAAGCCATGAGGGAAGTTGTAGCTCGGTGGTTAAGACAACGGACTTGTAATTTGGATGGTCATGAGTTCAAATCCCAGCACCACCAAGCTGCTATTGCTGGACCCTTGAGCAAGGCACTTAACCTTAAACTGTTCCGAGATCATTGTAAGGTGCTCTAGATAAGGGTGTAAAAAAATATATATTACATGCCATTGATATGTGAATGGAGTGTGGACTTTCAGCTTTAAATTCAAGGTGTTTTAACAAAAAGTCTGCATTAACCATTTAGGAATTACAGCCACTTTTTAAATGTAGTCCCTCCATTTTTACAGGATAAAAAGTAAAATGTAAACTAACAAGCATAAATATTAGGATTCTTTTTAATACTTGGATGCAAATCCTTTGCGGTTAATGAATCCTCTGTTGAGATGCTTTACCACACCTTTCCCTTCAGTTGCTGCTTGTTTGTGGGTCTTTCTGTCTTCAGTTTGTCTTCAGTAAATGAAAAGAATGCTCGTTTGGGTTGAGGTCATTGGACATTTAAGAACATTTGAGTGCTTTGCCTTCAGAAGCCCTTGGTTTGCTTTCACTGTATGTTTTGGGTCATTATCCATCTGTGCTGTAAAGTGCCTTCTTTTCAGTTTTGCAGGATTTGTCTGAATCCGAGCAGAAAGTATAGCTCTATATGCTTCAGAATTCATCCTGCTACTGCTATCAACAGCCACATCATCAATAAACACCAGGGACTCGGTTCCACTGGCAGCCATATATGCCTATTCCCTAACACTGCCTCCCCCGTATGTTTGACAGATAATGTGTTATACCTTTCCTTTCCTCCTCCATACTCTTCTCATTCCTTCATTCTGGTGCAAGTTAATCTTACATCAGATCTAGTCAGGATTTTTTTTAGAGTGGTCTGGTCCACATTCTAGGTATTAACCAGGTACAAATGCAAAAAGCACACACACACTACAGACTATCTGGAAATGCCAATCAGCCTACGTTTGTCTTTGGGGAGGAAACACGGAAGCACAGTGAAAACATAAAAACTCTACACACACACACACACACACACACACACAGGGCACAGTCAGGATTCAAACCTCCAACCCCAGAGGTGGGAGGCAAACATGCTAAAGATTAAGCCATCTTCCCCCCGAAATGTAGACAATATAGTGCATTTAATACAATCATTGAAATCGGTCAACTGCAGTTCTAATGACTCTTTTGCATTTAGTGAGATGTTCACGAGAAGAGCTGGTTTCTTGCAAAGCTTCCAAACAGCTTTTTGATTTTGATACTGGACCACTACAAACATTCACTAATCTGGAATTCTAACACTGCCATCCTTTGGCTCTATTTTCCCTCCTTCAAAATTCCCGTCACTGTGAGGGGACAGAGTGCTCAGGATCTGATTCCTGGCAAATTTCCAACATGTGAGAATGTTATATAGCCATTATTGTGCTTAATGGTCTGTTTAACTGTGTAAGTATCATTTTGTATCTTATTATATTTATATTATTTTATAAATGTTAGAATGTTAAAAGTTTTTTACTTTTGTTTAAAGTTTTCTAAATTGTTTAGCTCATATATTTTATATATTTATATTATAGAAATTTATATTTAAAAAAAAAAAGTAGATTTGTTGAGATTTTTTTTATATACTGTATTAGAATACAATTATAAGTCATTTGGTCTATTATTTGACTGAAAATTATTGTGTACAAATGTGTAACTATTACATTTTTAATCAATGATTATTTTATACTGTTATAATAAACTCCACTCTTCTGGGAAGACTTTCTACTTGATTTCCACTAGAAATCTAGAACCACTAGAGCGTGGTTGTGGGAATGTGTGCTCATTCAGAAATAAGCGCATTAATGAGGTCAGGCACTGATGATGGGTGAGGAGGTCAGGGTGCAGTCTGTATTCCTATTCCAATTCATCCAAAATGTGATGTCAGAGCTCTGTGCAGGCCACCTTAGTTCTTACACTTTGTTCTTTAAAGGAAAATCGACAAAGCACAGCTGCCTTTCTCTGTTGAATCATAAGCAACCCACCCACACTGATCATTCCTCCCCTGAGCTACTGTATGTCCCCACACCTATAAATACGCCAAAACTAAATGCACCACACCCATAAATACCCTCATAAATGCCTCACAACCTCAAATACCCTTCACAGCTACAGTGCTGTAAAACGTTTTTGTGTATATCTCATATTAAATTGTTTCAGAAATGTAAAAAAAAATCTAAGATAAAGCAAAGGCAACCCGAGTAAACACAAAATACAGTTTTTAAATGATAGTTATTTATTGAAGTTAAAAAAAAGTTATCCAATACCAACTGGGTCTGTGTGAAAATGTATTTGCCCCTGTAGTTATTCATTCCCCAATTCTATGAAACTGTATTCATAATGGAGTTCAGCTGGACTAGGCACAACCAGGCCTGATTACTGCAAACCCTGTTCAATCAAATCAGTACTTAGATAGAACTTTTTCAACAGCATGAAGTTGGTTAAAAGGTCTTACCCAATAACACACGCAAAGTTGAAAGAAATTCCAGAAATGAAGAGGAAGAAGGTGGTTGAAATGCATCAGTCTGGGAAGGGTTACAAAGCTATTTCAAAGGCTCTGGGACTCCAAAGGACCACAGTAGTGAACCTTCCCAGAAGTGGCCGACCTTCCAAAACTTCTCCAAGAGCACAGAAACTACTCACAAAAGAGCCAAGGTCATCAAAGGAACTACAGGCCTCTCTTACATCAATAAAGGTCACTGTCCACTATCAGAAAGACACTGGGCATCCATGGAAGAGTGGTGAGGTGAAAACCACTGCTAACCCAGAAGAACATTAAGGCTCATCTGCTAAAACACACTTTAATGATTCTCAAACCTTTTGGGAGAATGTTCTGTGGACTGATGAGTCAAAAGTCGAACTGTTTGGAAGACAGGAGTCTCGTTACATCTGACGTAAACCAAACACATCCATCCATCCATCCATCTTCTATACCGCTTATCCTTTTCAGGGTCATGAGGAAACCTGGAGCCTATCCCAGGGAGCATCGGGCGCAAGGCGGGGTACACCCTGGACAGAGTGCCAGTCCATCACAGGGCTAAACCAAACACAGAATTCCACAAAAAGAGAACATCATACCTACGGTCAAGCATGGTGGTGGGTGTGTGATGGTGTGGGGATGCTTTGCTGCTTCAGGGCCTGAGCAATTTGTAATAATTGAGGGAAACATGAATTCTGCTCTCTACCAGAAAATCCTAAAGGAGAATGTCCGGTGTTCAATACGTAAATTGAAACTTAAGCGCAACTGGATTATGAAGCAAGACAATGATCCAATGCATCAGAGTAAATCCTAGTCCTAGAAATAAGTGAAAGACTGATCTCCAGTTATCGGGAGCGTTTGGTTGCGGTTATTGCTGTTAAAGGTGGCACAGCCATATTTTATGTTTAAAAGGGCAATTAGTTTTTCACATGGGTGATAAGTGTTGGATAACTTTTTTTTGCATCAATAATAATATAAAATAATAATAAAAACTGTACTGTGTTCTAAATCAGGTTGCCTTTGTTTTATGTTGCGTTTCGTTTGAATATCTAAAACTCATTAGTAAGACATATACCCAAAAACAGAAAAAATCAGGACAAATACAGGGCAAATACTTTTTCACAGCACAATAAATTTCCCTATGCCCATAAATTCACTCTACAGCTAAAAGCACCCACACTTATAATTCCTTCCCTGAGCTATGTTCCCACACCTATAAATATCCCAAATCTAAATACACCACACCCGTAAGTACCCATGTAAATACGCCCACAAATAAATTGCTCCACAACCAAAAATAACCCCCACAGCTAAATGCCCATGTCCATAAATACCCCCAAATTGCTAAATTCCCTCACATTCATAATTTCTTCCCAAATTTGGTCAACTGTCAATTTCCACCTAACAGCCAGCTTTCCCCTATCATCACTAACAGCTACCAACGAAGCTGAAGCCAGCCACTTGCATTTTCTGAACTGCTGCAACTGTTACATGACCAGCATAACACACTTGTAGGAAAGTGCTATTTGCCCTCTTCCACATACCTGAGCTCTCAGACATCCACAATTGGGTAGTGTTGCTGTGACTGACAGGAGAGAGAGTACCCCATCCCTCCTGCCATGGATGGATGTAGCAACGTTGGGCTATGAACTCACAAATCTTTGGATGGTAGGGCAAACGCTTATCTGTTAGGCCACTCAGGTGCCTAAAACTCTACTATAAAACTACTGCAACACTTTCTAATACAATTCTGACTACGGATATTGCACTCTTTGCACTTAGAATAAGTGGTAATGCCATTTTCTATGGGGAATGATGACTGCTCAAAGCATCAGTACTGCTCCCTCTTGATGCTGATCCACATAATTAGCCATTATGTACATTCTTATACCAAGCTGCTATTTCCTGTAGAATAGCCCAGCCTTGTCTTTGGACTGATATACAACACGGGTCAGACATTCAAACCATTGCATTAGGTCAAGCTTGAATTTGGCAAATGAGGCTTTGATGCTGGCTTGCCGCACATAAATGCATGTGTAAATATTTGTATTAACATAAAGAGATTTGAGAAATATCTGAGTTTCACAGACATTTGACGAACAGAAATGGAATAATGAGTCCATGAACAAAGGGGCGGGGGTCGATATTAAAAGGAACAGTCAGTATCTGGTGGCCTCCAGCTGCTTTAAGTACTACAGTGCATCTCATCCTCATGGACTGCACCAGATGGGTCAGTTCTTGCTGTGAGATGTTATTCGACTCTTCCACCAAGGCATTTGCAAGTTCTAGATCACGTCTGTGGACACATGATTGCATGTAATTTTCCACTGCGAGGACGATCAGCTGTCCTTCCTGTCTCCCTGTAGCACTGTCTTAGGTGTCTTACATTACAGATATTACAGTTTATTGCTCTGGCCACATCTGCAGTCCTCATGTCTCCCTGCAGCAGGTCTATGGCATGTTCACACAGGTGAGCAGGAACTCTAGGCGTCTTTCTTCTGCTGTCAATAGAAAGTTCTCTTTAGTGTCCTCTAAGTTATTGTAACTGTGACCTTAATTGTCTACTGCCTGTAAACTGTTCGTGTCTTAATAACTGTTCAACAGGTGCATGTTCAATTGTTTATAGTTCATTAAGCATGAAATACATTGTTTAAACCCTTTCTAATAAAAATCCGTAAAACTTTGGATTTGGATTTTACAAATTTATCTTTAAAATACATTCTCCTGAAAAAAGGTCATTTATTTTTTTGCTGAGTTTACTAATGTTTTCGCGGTCGCGGTCTGCAAAGATGTGGCTTATGATGATGCTTATTAATTGTTATAGATATATAGCTTATTAAAGATAATGCTATTAATAATCATGCCATTTTGCATGCTTTGGGTTTTGCCACAGTGCATCAGATATACATGCACACACCCCACATGCAGTGTCGAATGCTAATACACCCACACGCCTACAGGGCAGTGTGTTCTGGGAGTGCTGGTGGAATGTTTTGAGAGCCTCACTATGAAAAGAAATGCCTCTGGGCTGAAACATTGTGCCTCATGAAGGGGTCTATGAATAAAGAGGCCAGTACTAAGAGGGTCAATCATATGATTTCGTCTTTGTCACATACAAAGAAACAGTTGTCTATGCTGCTTAAACTTTTACCACACCAGTTAGTTTGAACTTTACAAGCACTCAGAGCTCACTTTATCTATCCAGTTTCTTCCAGTTTTATTCTTGGGGTATTTAGTATATGTTCCATATTTTAGTGTACATCAATATAATAAATTGTCTTAATATTTAATGGATGATTATCTGAACTATATGGTGGGAAAGACTTTTCAAAAGCAAAACTTGACTCTGTATGTCCCCAAATCATTCAAGAAAGTTTAAGTTCAAGTTTAAGTGTGCAGTTTAGCCACAGTGTTCTGTGTTTAAGGATTTAACAGGAATAACAGTTTGGGACTTCTTTCCTGTACAAATTATTTTCAACCCAACAGCCCTGACAACATTCACAGTGATTTGCAATTACAGTTTTGTCAAGGAATCTCATAGCATTTAGAGTGTTTTCTGTCCCCCAGACTCAATAACCATGTTTTTGATTCAAATGTTTTTCTTTTTTAAATAGACATTATATGTGTTGTAGCTTTAACTCGATGTGCCTGAGAGTTATGAATGAATCTTTTTCATGATCTTTTTTGAGTAATAAACTGCAGCTGTTTTGTAGTATATTATTATTATTATTATTATTATTATTATTATTATTATTATTCACCCCAATTTTGTAGCTAGGATGCATTTGGTTTACTTTCCAACTTAAAGTTTGAATCAGAATTTAAACTGGATACTGTTTTGTGTATCATACTGTCTTTCATTCTTCCAGAATCCATGAATAAAATGTATTCATGTAAATTCAGATATAATGGAACAGTTTTTGAATGTACACATTATCTGAGATTTCTTTGCAATTAATAAAACAAACTCCCCAAGGTACAACACATTTCTGAACTCGAAAGACAAAAAAAATTATTGCATATTCTAAACAAGCATGCCATAACCTTTTAGTTAAAACTGACTGAACACCTTTTTTTAGCCCATTTAAATAAATACATTATTTGTTTGTGGCATATTTATTCATGATATCAGACCCAATTTCAATTGTAGGATTTGAAAAAAAAAATTCAATTCATCCTTAACATATTCCAATATTGTATGAATACAGTACAATAACATTTAAAATGTGGCCTAAGTAACATTCTATAATTCATTTTTATTTAAGAATAACAACACTAACATGGTTTAGAAAATAAATTAATGTTAAAATCAGATGAGACACAACTGCAGGGAAAAGGTGGCCTGCATGAGCTGAGGCCTATGATAAACCGGGGAAGTGATCATAAGAAAATGTCACTGGTTTAGTGAAGTAAAACATTGGCATGGCAAGTACTGGTTCAATAACTTCATTGAAATCATTGCTTTATAAATGGTGACTGTTTACAGTGACATTTGTATTGCACTATTTGCACTCTCTCTGTAACTGAATTATGAGGCGAGATTATTTAGCAAATTATTAATTAATTAAATGATTAAATTACAGGTGCTCAACAATGAGACAACAATGGTTCAGTTATCCGTTGAATACTTTTCACTGAGTGTCAACTGACTCAAAAAAAACTTGAAAAGCAATAGATCATAGCATAGATACCATTTACACTTGTAATATCAATGATCTGTGGAAATCATAATACCCTGCTAATAACAGTTACTAACCATTACAAACCATCAAGAACCCAGAAATAATACTTGTCACTAGATCTTCTACATGTTCTATATATGAGTATGTAT
>JAFFST010047256.1:92044-103030 GCA_022414735.1 Noturus placidus | reverse complement strand
AAAGGTGGCGCCACAAAGTATTAACTTAAGGGGGCTGAATAATTTTGCACGCCCAATTTTTCAGTTTTTTATTTGTTGAAAAAGTTTGAAATATCCAATAAATTTGGTTCCACTTCATGATTGTGTCCCACCTGTTGTTGATTCTTCACAAAAAAATTACAGTTTTATATCTTTATGTTTGAGGGCTGAAATGTGGCAAAAGGTCGAACAGTTCAAGGGGGCGAATACTTTCGCAAGGCACTATAGCTGCAGTCTGTTTTTGAAACTGACCTGAACAGATGTGCATGTATTATGGTCATGTTCTCACAACGGGATCCAATCTAGTATCCAGTCCAATATTTCTATTTTGTTTCTATCCCTTTTAAATGTCTTTATATCATTTGTGATTATATCTATATTACTTTATATCTGATATCGATTTATAAAGCAAGTAAAATCATCGATCACCAAAATCTGTTATCCCCATGGCTCTGGTGCTAAGATGAAGAATACCCTCACTGTGTTATCTCTGCAGATCTGAATCTCTGGCCTGTCTGCTCACGTCTCTCCGGCCCGGTCTGCTGGGTTTGCTGTGTGTTCAGGTGCTCAAATTAGAGCTTTGTAAAGACACAACATGTCTGCCTTTCTGCTTACTGTGAATATTATCAGATGCAGACACTCTACATAGCCAAGTTGTCTAGGAATTTAGGACTGGGTTCATTTGTAAGACTTCACGTAAAACTTAATTTAATGGAACAACTTGTTCTACTCTCCAAATCTCTTAAGGATCCAGCTTTGGATTTAAATCGTAGAAAGTCTGACTACTTTGCAATTATGAATTCTGTAAAGAAAATAATTAATAATAATAATAATTCAATTCAATTCAATTCAATCAAACCTAAACTTTCTTTTTGATTACTCTTGTTAAAAAAAAATATTTCATCGAACAGTCTAAGGGTCCTTTGATTTTGTATAACCCCTTAAAGGTTCTATGCAGAAGCATAAAACATGGTTAACCTTTTCTAAGGTTAAATCTTCAGCCTGTCCCTGTTAAAGGTTATATGTAGCATTATCCAAAGAACAGTGTGTGCATCAATATGGTTATTGCTGGGTGTGTGTGTGTGTGTGTGTGTGTGTGTGGGGGGGGGTATATTTTTAGTGGCCCTTCATCCAAGACTGAGATTAACGAAATGACACTGAGCTGAGAGTAATTGGTAGGGTGTTTCAAAAGACAACCGGTGGCCTGTTCTCAGCCCATAAAAGAAGTCGGTGAGCAGGAAGTCACTTTGTCCCGAGACTCAGTGAACTAGACTAATGAACTGAGAGGGTCACTCTTCAGGATAAAAGGACAGCGTTCCTCTTTCTCTCTCTGCCTCAGCCCTCTAAGGGCACTCGCTTTTCTTTCAACCAAATATGTGACAGCTATCCACTTCTTCCTTCATTGTCTTGGTAAAGACATACCAATCCTTTCATGTCTTCCTCTTCTGTGTGGGCTAGTTTCACGTTTATAAGTGAATGTGTGTGTTGCGTTAACAGACTGACTCTAAACTTCCGAGTTCCGAGTGACGTGCTGACCCCTGACGGTTATCGTGAATCCACTCTAAGGACAGAGGTCAAAGGTCAACAGATGTCGGGCAGACGCAGGTTAGTGCGGCGTCACTGCTCTATAACACTGAGACGTGAAGTCGTTTAAGCGTTGGCAGTCATGTCTACACTACAAAATCTATTATCTGCAATGCATTAATCATGTATGCAAATGTATTTAGTGAGTTAGGAGATAGGTTAGTCCAGCACTATGTGCTTTACATTAATTCATCTTCAGTAATCACTTTATCCTGGTCAGACATGTGGTGGAACACTAGGTATGTGGCAGGAATACACCATGGACAGGATGCCAGTCCATACACACATTCATAACTAGGGGCAATACCAATTATAAGCATCGCATACACAATCCAACTACTGGCATGTTTTTAGGAGGTGGAAAGAAACTAGAGAGCACAGAGGGAACCCATGCAGGTACGGAGAAACATGCAGAACTCTGCAGGGACAGTAATCTGAGCTCAGGATGGATCTGGGGATCATAGAGCTGTTAGGTGGTAATGGTATTTGCTGCAGCACTGTACTACCTGCTATGTGTCACATAATCTATAAAAGTATATTTATATCCATGTACAGGCAACTTTTAAACTAATTATAGATTTACAGTATTTTTTTAGTTTGTAAAGCATGGGAAATACTAGTGGCACTAGAATAAGGAGAGAGCACATTGTTTTTAGAGGCTGTTAGGTTTTCCTCCATCAACATATAATTTGCTTGTGTAATTCCTCCATCAGCACTTTTGTATGTTTGTCTCTGTGTGTGTGTGTGTGTGTGTGTGTGTGTGTGTGTGTGTGTGTGTATGTGCATGTGTGTGGGTGTTATAGCTCTGATAATTAGAGGGGCACCAATACTATGAGCATGAACCAGGTGGGCAGAATGAGAGGAAAACACCTGCTCTCTCTCTCTCTCTCTCTCTCTCTTTCTGCCTCTCTCACGATCTCTCTCTCTTCCTCTCTCACGATCTCTCTCGCTCCCTCTATATGCCCATCACTTTGTTCTCTGGAGCGCTGCCATTTAATTAAATACCTTCAGGTGCTGTGGACTGGAAAATGAAAGCCTGTGTGCCTAACTGCATGGGAAAACATAGTACAGAACTCTTTTTGTAAAGAGTTTTTGGTGTTAGAGAACACAGCATTAAAAAAAATTGGACCCAGTGGAACCCTGATTTCTGTTGCAAAATGTTTATTCAAGGTTCTTTACTAGCAACATGGAGGTGGTGTTTATACAGCAAGACTCAGTTTGTTTAATACTCAGCACCAAAACAAATTCCATTTTAATTTATGCAATATTCAGCATTCTTTGCGGTCATATGTGGTTTTGGGGGACACAGTATGGCAACTATATAGTAGAATCTCTGACCATATACAGCAGTAGATACACAGTAATGCTGTGTATAGTAGTTGTTTTTAGTGTATGCAGCACTGATGATGGTGATGATGAGGATGATGATGATGGTGATGAGGATGATGATGATGATGATGATGATGATGGTGATGATGGTCATGATGAGGATGGTGATGATGGTAATGATGAGGATGATGATGTTGATGATGGTGATGATGAGAATGATTATGATGATGATGATGATGGTGAGGATGAGAATAATGATGATGGTGTTGATGAGGATGATGATGGTGAGGATGAGGATAATGATGATGATGTTGATGGTGATGATGATGATGATGATGATGGTGGTGGTGAGGATGATGATGGTGAGGATGAGGATGATGATGATGAGGAGGAGGATAATGATGATGGTGTTGATGATGGTGATGATGAGGATAATGATGATAGTGTTGATGAGGATGATGAGGATGATGATGATGAGGATGATGATGATGGTGATGAGGATGATGATGGTGATGATGATGATGGTGATGATGGTGATGATGAGGATGGTGATGATGATGAGGATGATGATGGTGAGGATGGTGATGGTGAGGATGAGGATAATGCTGATGTGTTAATGATGATGATGGTGATGATGAGGATGATGATGAGGCTGCTGCTGTTGAGGATGATGATGATGATGAATATGATGAGGATGATGATGATGGTGATGATGGTGATGATGATGATGGTGATGATGGTGATAATGGTGAGAATGGTGATGATGGTGATGATGGTGATGGTGAGGTTGAGGATAATGATGATGGTGATGATGATGGTGATGATGATGATGATGATGAGGATGGTGATGATGGTGATGATGAGGATGATGATGGTGAGGATGGTGATGATGTTGATTATGAGGATGAGGATGATGGTGTTGATGATGATCGTGATGATGAGGATGATGATGATGGTGATGAGGATGATGATGATGATGATGATGGTGATGATGATGGTGTTGATGATAATGATGTGAGGATAAAGATGATGGTGAGGATGAGGATAATGATGATGATGATGATGATGATGATGGTGATCATGGTGAGGATGATGATGATGGTGATCATGGTGAGGATGATGGTGATGATGATGATGATGATGATGGTGATGATGGTGATCATGGTGAGGATGATGGTGATGATGATGGTGATGATTATGATTATTTGTAATAGTAGTAAGAGAATTTTACAAATTTGCCAATTTGCATTAACTATTAATTTGATGATTGTTATTATTATAAAGGCAGAAGGCGCGACAATGACACATCAGCCTGCTTGAACTCTCTCTCACACACACAGTTAGAGAGAGAGAGAGAGAGAGAGAGAGAGAGAGAGAGAGAGAGAGAGAGAGAGGTGCCCACCGGAAAGAGAGACACAGTTCCAGCGAGCAGCAGAGGAACAGGAACCGCTCTCCAACTTTCCGCCCGTGTTCTGGTTCTCTCTCTCTCTCTCTCTCTCTCTCTCTCTCTCTCTCTCTCCCTCTCTCTCTCTGGTGAGTGGTGATAAGATCAGCGCGTCTCCTCAGCGGCTCTTTGGGGTTTTTGTTGTTGTTCCTCGCCGCTCTCAGCAGGGCGAGTGAAGGAGTGAAGAGGGAGCGCAGGTGAAAGATGGCGAGAGGACGCATGGAGTTAAAACTCTTACAGCTTTTACTGCTCTATATTTGCAGCAGCCGTGCGCAAGATTTACCGACGGATGGAGTGAACGGATTCAGTCTCCATCCGCCTTATTTCAATTTAGCCGAAGGGACGAAAATCACGGCGACGGCCACCTGTGGAGAAGACGAGCACAGCCGCCCAGTGCAGGATCTCTACTGCAAACTAGTCGGAGGGCCTGTATCAGGGGATCCCAGCCAAACCATCCAGGTAATCACTTAGTCTCATTTGTGCTATTTATTCTGGATAGACGTGTCCGCGACAGCGCCCAAACACACGGTGTACAATAATACTGCTGTTAGAAAATAAATCTCAGAGACAAGTTTTTCACTATAAGCAGGTTGTGGGGCGTCAGGTTGCCAAACTTTCCCGACATAACCTGTGAAACCAGCTCAATAACGGCTCTCCAATAACCTGTGTAAATATATACATTTTTAAAAACAACTACCTCATAAGGTATTGTATTATATTAAACTTTTATTATATTACATTTTATTATATTAAACTTCTTGTGTCATCGGAGACCACCTCAAACTGCTGCTGAGGCATGCTTTAATACTGTTTCATCTAATCGTGCACAACGCACAACTCCCAGGCAGCAGATCAGGTGTAATGCTGCGTGAAAAGCGCGAAGCTGGCAACACTGCTCACAGGCGTTCTTCTCGAAGTTTATTCATTTCCAGTTAAATGCATAAAATGGCCGGCGTTTATACACTTCCACGTCTCATGGCTGTCATGACATTAGTGTTCACTCTTATTTATTCCTACAAAAATGGTACTAAACTGTACTTGTCTTTCTCACTTGTGTAGTAACCGTTTCCTTTACTTCAAAAAAAAAAAAAAAAACCCAAAACAAAAGCATTTAAAATGTCTTTCTGCTCTACATGTAGCTGGACATGTAGATAAGTATACACTACACTTGCGAGTGGACCGTGATAGCCGTTTAGACTAAAGCTTTAAAGATAAACCATTTACACCTTTCTAGGTAAAATATACATATTACAGGCACAGAGGGTGTGTGTTCTTGAGGTTCCCACCCCAACTACAAGGAGTGGTCCAGTTTAGTACACTTTTATCAAAGTGTTCAGGTGGACAGTGGACCTATATGTGTCCAGGTGGACAGTGAACATTGTAACAGTTCAAGTACATTTACATTTACATTTATTCATTTAGCAGACGCTTTTATCCAAAGCGACTTACAAGTGCACACTCATACACCAATGGTAGCAGAGCTTCCATGCAAGGTGCTAGCTTGCCATCAGGGGCAATTTAGGGTTCAGTGTCTTGCCCAAGGACACTTCGGCATGGGATCACCCGGGCCGGGATTCGAACCACCAACCCCACGATTAGCGGGTTAGTGGACAACCCGCTCTCTACCGACTGAGCCACAGCCGCCCCAAGTGTTCTATGTTCAATTGTATGTATGTGTATATATATGTGTATATATATATATGTTTTTGTTCTTTGTACATGTAAATGGTAAATGGCGCACTTATATCCAAAGCGTTTTACATTGTGTCTCATTCACACACACACACACACACACACACACACACACACACACACACACACCAATGGTAGCAGAGCTGCCATGCAAGGTGCTAGCTTGAGATCGGGGGCAACTTGGGGTTCAGTGTCTTGCCCAAGGTCACTTTGGTATGTGGAGTCACGTGGGCCGGGAATCGAACCGCCAACCCTACAGTTAGTGGACAACCCGCTCTACCAACTGCGCCACAACCGCCCCGGTACATGTACTTTCCTTTCTCCAGCTGGACTCTCTGAGTTAATCGAGCGCTGCAGAAATGTTTCTTCAGCACTGTAGGTGTCCATTCTGAGCTAGGAGCTCACTGTAGCTCATACCTATCTCTTCCTGGGGTCTGGAGGTTAACACGACAGTGAGATGTTCAAACATTGTCAAATGCAAAGGCTGGTGTAGCGTTACTATTAGCATTTTCTCCCCTGAGGAATTTGCGGCATTCAGTCTGTGCATGAGGCCTTGGGGAACTGGGATCTGTTAGCTCAAGGAATCAGATCAAACAAAATGCAAATGTGTAGCAAGTGACCATTTAAAAGGTGTATGTTTCTCCACTGTGTCGGTTTGAGCTGCAGTGACTTGTGGATAAATAACTGTCCCTGCTTAGGCAGTCGTATTTAGACCTATTATATACAGTACATGATTCATTAGAGCTGGAGTGTATTCTTGCATTCCTTTTTTGATAATCCATTAATTAAGCTGTTTGAAATCAGTGTTTGTTGGCACTTCACCAGCTCCATTACCAGAGTGAATCAAGTTGCTAGCAGGTCATGGGCACAGTTTTGTCTTGAAGGAGTTAATAGTGGTATTACATTAATGCAAATGATATCCTATAATATTATAATAATAAATTATATATTCATGCAACAAACAGAAATTAAAACGACAGTTTGGTACATTTATTTCTGAGACTTTGTAGGCTTTATTGAATAACAACAACAACAAAGTGGATATTACTAACTGAGAATTTGCCAGTTGTCAGATGCCCAATATCTCAAAACTGCACCTAACCCTGAGCGAACTTTACAATAAATACAATTTGTATTTGGAAATTGGAATTTGTATTGCATTTACACTGGTGCTAAAGTATAAATATAACAAGCAGTACACACTTAGAAACACCCTAAGATTAGCATCATGCAAACCACTTGCTGATATCATTACACACTTTTCTTAACCTGTGCGGAATCAACTGTGCTCTTAAACTGTGCGGGATACTTCCTGTGGTTTTACACCACGTGCAAATGTAAATAAAAGCGCTGCATTTGTAGCTTTCCCCAAACCTGTTATAACATAAATTGATTTCAATTTCATCATGGACTCTTTATGTTGGTTCATTACATAGATAAGCGTTATTGCTTAAGACAAGTTTGTGTGAATTTGAATATTCCCCTGAACCAGACTTGTAAGTAAAGTTTTTTGGGTTTTTTTTGTCCCTCTTTAAGTAAAAGGAATTTGGTTTAAAAACAATTGTCAGTTAGTGATAAAGCTTTAAAAGACATACTTAATCTGTGAGCTATGGCATTTTCATCAACCGATGGATTATTTTAATAATAGGCTATATTTTATCTAAACTCCCTTACCTAGATAGTTTTTATTATCTGTATGGATACCGGGCTTGTTTGTTTATCTTGTGCAGGTACCACTGTTAATTAAAAGCATCAGGAGAGTGACAGGACATGCCCTATTGAGTTTTAAAGAACCTGTAGCATACACTGCTAATGTATTGTTATAGAACTGCTAGGCTTCTTAATTAATAGCAAAGAAGAAGAAAATGAACATTAATGAATGATTTCACCTGTCTTGTTGCCAGAACAATGTTTTCCATTTTGTTCTTAAGTCTAGATTAAAGGAATGAGTGGAAGTGGGGAAGGGTTGTCGATCAATGCATGGCAGAAAAGCTCGTGAAAACTCAACTTGAACACATAACTAAAGCGGTTTTATTGAAGAATGAAGAAAAATCGAAGTAAAAAGGAATATATAAGATGTATTTATAATATAATTATTGTATTAATATTGGTTGTTTTCCCTGCTAGTGTTCTGCACTGCTGCAGATAGCTCCAGGAAACAGAACAGAATAAAAGTATGAGTGGTGAACACTGTAATCTAATCTCACTGGAAACTGCATGCATGGCTCAGTAACTATCCCAACTCAGGACTTTAACTGTATCAGATGACATTAAAATACAACAACAAAACAAGGAGTCACACATTTCTGTAAAAGAAAAGAAAATGTTCTACCCAATATTATTAATTTATACCCTATATGTGGTGCAATCAGACGGAATAGGAAACTATTTGGCCTAAATTCAAGATGGTGGAATTTACTTGGATAATGGGTACGAAACTTACAATCAAGGTAAACATTTTCTCTCCTACCAAAAGTGTATAGCAAGTTAGGCGAGGAAGAACATGAGGAGGAAGTAATGTAGGTTGTGCTGCACTGTTCTCCACCAGATGAAACCTACAGCTACAGGTGTACATTTTAATAGAAAATTCAAGGCTGAGTGCCAAGCCCCATAATGCACACAGTAGAAAATCTAAATAGTAATGGCAGATGTACAGGATTAATCTCTGAGGTGTTCACGATTCTGTTTCCACTTCCTCAATACTGTATTATGATCCAGACTGTTTGCATGTTCTCCCCGTGCGTCGGGGGTTTCCTCCGGGTACTCCGGTTTCCTCCCCCAGTCCAAACACATGCATGTTAGGCTGATTGGCGTGTCTAAGGTGTCCGTAGTGTATGAATGTGTGTGTATGTGACTGTGCCCTGCGATGGACTGGCACCCTGTCCAGGGTGTACCCCGCCTTGTGCCCGATGCTCCCTGGGATAGGCTCCAGGTTCCCCGTGACCCTGATAAAGGAGTAAGCGGTTGAAGATGGATGGATGGATGGATCCAGACTCATGATCCCACTGACTCTAGCTATCTGTCTAAAATACCATGTACAGAATAATGGTTGGTTCCAGATGGCCTCCTGAAGTCACTAGCTAGTTATCACGAGTTCTGTAGCTAAAACACATTTACAACTAGGTAATGAGAACAGTGAGGATTTAATTAGCTAACTGTAGTTCATTAGCTTCTCTCCAAATGCATGAAGTTGGGGCATGGTGAGATGTAGTGTATTCAATTCAGAACCATCTTATTATACAGTCTCCAGACTCGATAATAATTTATTTTCCGTTTTTACCAAAAAAAACCCCCAAATAAATAAATAAATAAAATCGTATGCACTGTAGATTTAAATTGAAAACTACTGTGTGTTGACACCTTTTAACGAACCTGAGACATTAAAATTATGGTATTATCATGTAAATCTTAAAAGAAAAAGGGAACTTTACTACTGAAGAGGCCATTTTGTCTAGAGACATTGATGAGGATGACTCTGCGGTGACTGTATTTGACCAGTCTGCATTATTTTTACTTCCATGTCCCATATCGGGCAACCTAATTCAACATGTGGGTTTAGGTTAGGGCTGGGCAATATGACAAAAATATCCATTTATATCATTTCTACGATACATGATGCGTATCACGAAATATATAATTTTAGCTAGCAAACTGTAACAAAGCAGCAGTAAAATAAACACAAGGCGATACTATTTAATTAAAACTACTTTAATTCTTACAAAGCCTAAGAAGATTAAGTTAAAAAGAAATACATCGAATGAAGAGCATCCATTCAATGGCATTTCATTTGTAATTATTAGAAATGTAAAAATACATCACCATACCAACGATATCTCAGACGAGTGTATCGTGTAATAATTTATCACTATATTGATATATTATCGATATATCGCCCAGCCCTCATATAGGTCCAATACTGTTCATGGGACAAAATAATGTGACAAAAAGTGTGTTGATAAAAAGCTGTGCTGCATTTGTTTGGTGGAAAAGTGTCTTAATTGTGCCTGATTGTGTGTGTGTGTGTGTGTGTGTGTGTGTGTGTGTGTGTGTGTGTGTGTGTGTGTGTTTTCCTCCTCAGGGCCAGTACTGTGATACGTGCGACACAGCAGACAGTAACCGAGCCCATCCCATCACTAACGCTATTGATGGAACTGAGAGATGGTGGCAGAGCCCTCCCCTGTCTCGCAGCACAGAGTACAACCAAGTGAACGTCACGTTAGACCTGGGACAGGTGTGTGTGTGTCTTTCTCTCTCCTTTTATTATCTCACTGTTTCTTGACATCCGAAACACACACACACTGTCTACTTCTTTTTCTCCCATTGTGTAACGATCACAATAACACATACAGTACAGTAGTGTTACTCAATACTAGTCCTCATAACAGACGCTTGAATTGGTTTGGATGGCTCTCATGTTTCGAATTTCAGAATGGGATCCTGAGTGGCGTGTGATCCAGTCTGCATTCTATATCTGTATCTCGTGGACGTTTCCTTCAGTTTACTTCTGTTTACTTTTTCATGTTTGTGTATGTATATATACATAGGGAAAAAAGTGAGGGAAAAAAGTATTTGATCCCCTGCTGATTTTGTATGTTTGCTCACTGACAAAGAAATGATGAGTCTATAATTTTAATGGTAGGTTTATTTGAACAGTGAGAGACAGAATAACAACAAAAAAATCCTGAAAAACGCATGTCAAAAATGTTATAAATTGATTTGCATTTTAATGAGGGAAATAAGTATTTGACCCCTCTGCAAAACATGACTTAATACTTGGTAATGATTTAGTAATTACTTTTCATTTTCTATGCCCTGGCTAAGGGAAGGAGGTTCTCACCCAAGATTTGATGGTACATGGCCCCGTCCATCGTCCCTTTGATGCGGTGAAGTTGCCCTGTCCCCTTAGCAGAAAAACACCC
>JAFFST010047256.1:70412-83045 GCA_022414735.1 Noturus placidus | reverse complement strand
TATATATATAAAGTAAATTTGATCTGAATTAATTCATTATAAAGCTAATATATAAACAGAATGTGAAATGGTAAACTATGTATACCTCTAGTATCTTGTGATTATAGTATGCGCTTGTGATGAAATTGACTAAAGGTTATTGTTAAGTGTATGAATGGAAAGATATATTTTGTGAACCAAATCCAACTCTTCGATATTGCTGTCATTATTTACATTTTACAGTATTTGTATTGTGGTTGTTTATTAGAGCCATTGAAGTTTTTTATTGTTGGACTTTCCATTGACAGAACACTTTAGGCCAGGGTTTGGTGTTGTACAGTATGTAGGCCTACTTGGGTTTGAGCTAGGGAGATTTGGATTAAACCCATTTAGTTCAAGTGCTGAACTAAAAGCTTAATCATAAATACAACAACTTTGATAACAGTGGGTTGTGATTTCTCTCTCTCTCTCTATCACCTATTAGTCGAGACCGACTTTCGGTCACTTTATGGGTCAACACTCTCCACGTATTTCATCGATGTGATCCACAAAGCATTTCGGCAGAAGTAGTGGGGTAGTTTTCCATTGCTTTCCCCATGTGATTTCTACCCAGTAACAAAAAAAAAACAAACAACAAAAAATCACAGACCCCCAGACTATGCCTCATGGCCTCCACTTTGATAACTACTGTTCCATACAGTATGATTTGTAGTCGCAAGACGTTTAGCCGTCTAGGAGCCGGTGAAAGTTTGGTTTGAAGGTCACATAACTTATCTAGCTAGGTTGCAGATTCTGCCTGGAAGCAGCTTGTGGCAGTCTACAGACGCACATGTATGTCAAGCAAAAACGAATTAACAAACTTGTTAATCGCTAAACATGAAAAGCTGTTTGCTTACATTTATAATCAGTCAGAGCAACAATTCTGTCCTCACTGTCTTTAACATTTCATGGGACACTAGGATTAATCATTAACGATGCACGACAGAGGCTCTGAATCCAAAGGCATTATGAAGTCAGGCTAATATTAGAATGTTCATGTCTTCCATGTGGAGACAAAAGCTTCTATTTTTTAAACTCGGGGCGAACCGACGTGTGGGATTTTCGGAAATCAATGTGTCATCCTCATTCCCCACACATGCCACTATGAATAGGACCTTTGAATTTGTGTCAGAACAAATAGGGACTTACAGGAAATACAGCTGATGATTGTAACAGCTGAGAAAAAGCGATGATGGTGGAATAATGGTCAGACTGGGACAAACTTAGCCGAGACTTCCCAAAGAACGGAGTAGTCGTGGCATAAGAGTTCAGAAAATACTATAGCTGACTTTGTTATTATGCCATCTTGAATTCTACTTCTAACGTAGCCTATTTATTTTCTCCCATCGGATGTGATGATTCTCTTGGATTTTCTGTTAAGTTCTCACTGCATGCCTCACTGGTATAAATAATAAAATGCTCAATTATTTAAAAGCAAGAGGGAGCTTGTGAAAGAGGTGAAAACGAGCCAGAGAATGTGTACCACGTTAATGAGAGAGTAAATGTTTGTTTTGCCTGGTCAACATGAATTCTAGTCTGAGCCTTTCTTCTGGGTCTTTCCACTCTCAATGGCCCATTGGGAAGGACATAAGAGGGGAGGGGAAGGTGAAAGACCGGGTAAATACCTTTACATCCATACCCTTTACCCTGAAGCAGCCTTTTCAGTGATTTATTTTAACCCCCCCCCCCCCACAACTCGTATGGGACCTTGTTTTCTGATTTGAGCTCATGAGAGCTCAGCTTCTGGCCACCAACATCTTGAAAACGAACGCCTGGTTTGTTGTCAGTTATCCTTAAAATTCCCCCCGACCTCCACGCTCCACGCTCCACGTAGCGTCTCTTATAGTTCCTCGTTGTACAGCATTCACAGAGGACATTCACTGTCAGTGTGATCAAGCTATGACTCCGTGGTGACATGCTTATTTCAGTCAGTAACACAGAAATAATTTCACTAGAGAAAGATTTTCCAGGCCAGATTAATGTCGTTTGTTTCACATATGCGCACGAGCAAATCGAGAATACGATTTTATATTAAACGTTGAACGAACTCTGATTTCACTGGCACTGTACGGTGTCGCCTGTCATGTACTGAGTAGTTCACACTACTGGAACTTGTGTTTGCTAGGGGTGTGCTCATGAATTATTATTGAGCCATTTGAGGAGGCAGGAATCAATTACTAGTCACTATTCAACCTTTTGTTATGTCCTGTACGTTGTTACAGTGCGCTTCAGATTTATTCATGAGTGGAAATGTATATGTAAAAGGTTTAACGAATGGGTGGCATGATAACATTTGCCACCTCACAGCTTCAGGGACCTGGGTTCGGTCCTGAGCTGAGTTCGGTCCTGAGTCTGTGTGGAGTTTCGCCTGTGTTCTCCCAGTGTTCACATGGGTTTCTTCTGGGTTCTCCAGATTTCTCGTACTGTCCAGAATGTATGCTGCAATGCAGTTTGGTTATGCACTGTGATTCGGTGAGTTCTTCCTCCTTGCGCCGGGGCGTTAACAGGATTATCTCTGGATCCTCTGCGACCCTCAGCCGGGTAAAATGTGTAGTGAAGATGAATGAATAACGGCTGCAATAAGTGATGGAGTGTGCTCAATCATATGGCGTGATATTATATAGTTTATTTATGTGTTAAACTTATTTCAAGTTTTTAATACAAATAACTGGTTTTAAAATTATTGGCACCCTTCTGCTTAATATTTTGTGATGTCTACCTTGGAGCGAATAACAGCACTAAGGCATGTTGTGTAATGTCTCTTAACATCAGATACAGTTGTTGAGGGATCTTGTGCCACTCGTATGTACGAGCAGAACATTCGAAACTCCTTAATATGCGTTTGTGCACGTGTATTTCCCGCGTCAGTTAAGACCACGGGTTTTCGCTAGGGTTCAAATCTGGAGATTTGACTACAGAGAGTTGTAAACGAAGCCTGTTTTACACCGGAAGCAACACTGTGTGCAGTAGGTAGCAACTGCTTTATGATGCATTTCATTTCATACACCGGTTATTCGGTTTAGTAAATGCACACGCTGTGCAGATATCTGTACTTTCCGATTGTTATAGACGTGCATCACGTAAAGTTCAGTAGTACACTGAGATTTCCATTTTCACAAAGCTCGAATTTTACCCAAAGGCATGTATTTAATGTTTCTGTTCATTATGTCTGACAAACACAAGGTTTCATGTCTCTTTACTAGCCGTGAACCAGCATCTATTCATTAATTCCTATTATGAAAATTAGGCAGAAGACACATTCTTATTATTTGTTGAACTTGGGTCTCTATTTTGCAGCTCTCACAGGCACCTATAGATTTTAGGAAAATGCCTCGTTAGGACATTAAGATATGGGGTGTGCTTTATGGAGATCTTCCAGCTGTTGGCTTGCTTATTGCTGGACCAAACATCTGGTGCGAAACGTCTTTGTTCAGCAGTTAAAGTGTTATGTTACAGCGACGTGTGCTTGCCTGAATCGAAATGGTTGGCATTTTATTGTCCCTGATTTATTTATTTATTTTTAATGATTCGATTCTTTCTCCTTCTCACTGCTTCTGTCTTTGTCTCCCTGTTTCTGGTCTAACGAGAGCTGATCTCTGTCCTGTCTGCTTCACTTCCCTTCTCCGCCTGCCGCCTGAAACATTATCCCAGAGTCTCTCGTCCACTCCTCCGTCCCCGTTATCTTTCTTTAGCTCCAGCTGTCAATTGGGATGTAATGAACTTCCCATCTCTCCCAGTGTTGTTTTGTTTTTTCAGCCAGGATTCACAGCGTTTTGAAGACGTGAACAAAGTTCACCTTACACAGACACGCACAACATCGTAAGAGAGAGAGTGTGTGTGTGTGTGTGTGTGTGTGTGTGTGTGTGTGTGTGTTGGTTAAAAGGCAGATGTGGGAGACTTAAGACACCCAGGCAGAGATATCTGGAAAGTAGCAGAGTCTGGAAAGCATCTGGTGCTTCGAAAACAGCCGCTTCACTTTCCCAGAGACACACCGCAGAGGGGAGGGGAGACAGGAGAGACGAACAGGACTACTGCTCACAGTTTAGCCAGATACAGAGAGTGATAGATGAGAAAAGAAAAAGGTTACATGAGAAGCACATTAGAGGTTAAGAGATCTGCCGGTCCAGGTGATGGGAGCATATTCAAACACGTGGTGCTAATTCTGTCTGGAATTCACAGAACCCTCCACTTCAATCCTCCACACACACACACACACACACTCACTCACTTACTCACTCACTCACTCACTCTGCCCTAAATTAAGCCATCAGTTTGGTTCCTGACTGTTCCTATTCACACAGCATTTCCAACTAAGTTCATTGACCTCGGTGCATTTTACAAATAGGTATCGCTCGAATTCTCATCAAGAACAAGTTGAAATCTAGAATCCTAAAGGGGTTTTTCTCCACGTCACTCAAAGGTTTGATATTGATCTCCGGATCAGGTTTTGCCTATCAGAGAGGATTGCTAGTAGAACTCTTTAGGAAACAACGAACCCTTAACTATCCAAAGAAATCTCAAGTGTATGGACTGAGCGTACCCGCTAGGTAAGTAGAAGGTTGGCTACTCGAAGCTCCTGGGGGGACTGGGATTCCTGGAGCGGTTTGATAACGCTGTTTTAAAGAAGGGGAGGAGCGGGGGCATTACAAGCAAAGCAGGTGTGAACAGATGACCCACCCGCACCCCTGAGGCCAACACACACACACACACACACACACCAGAGCTGCCAGCCCCTCGTAAGAATAGCTTTCAGCTCTTTCAGGAAACAGAGCATGATCTTACATGTCATCACTCAGCGTCCCCATACCTGAGGACTGACAGCCTGTGGTTTTGTTTTTTTCCCCATACACCTCAAAAGCACAAAACATGAGGTAACCAAGACTTTCTTCTCAGAAGTGCAGGCGTAGGAGTTGCTGAACCTTGTCTAACAATAGATGACAATATCAACAGCAATAAATACATCTGGGTCTAGATTTAGATCCCTAATGAGCAAGCCACAGTCAGAAGTGACAGGTGAGAACAGCATAAGACAGAAACCTTGAGCGGGGTTAAAAAAAACCAGGCTCAAACTGGAACCCATCTTTTTCTTGTCAACACTAAGCTGTTCTAGCTGTGTCTTCTCAGTGTTCACGTCTCATATGGTCGGTTGTAATCAGACCTTTCCAGAGAATTAAAAAAAAAACAGGTTTATAATTAGACCTTGTAGTAAACAAGATTCTGGGTTTATTCCAAGGGATTTACAAACGTTTCTAAGTCTTGTACCCTTTCGATCCGTTTGTGTGTGACATAACACACAAGCAGCAGGCTGAAAGGCTGCTTCATTTATAACCTCTCGTCATGCAAGAATTAAAAGGATCGTGCGAAGTCTGAAACATCAGACACTGAACAAAATGGCTTATAATTGACCGTTAGTATGTAACTTCTCAGGAAGTTCTGGAATATACATCTGCTTCATGACTAAATCCATTCCCCCGGGTGACACTGTGTCTGTCTAGAGAAGCCCATTCTGTTCTCCATACCCCAGTGTAGCGATTCTTCAGTCTTAGTGCTGCACCTTGAATATCGATCGCGATGACGATTTTGACTGCCCATGATTACATGAACATGATCATCGACTGCGATAAATAAAGTTCATCCTCCACTCATAGAAAACGCTGCTGCAGATCAAATCAAGCGCTTCCTAAACTTACAGCCAGTCACCATAGAGTGGCGCAGGGATGACGTCATTTTGTAGCGCCAGAACCCCGAAACGAGTTCGCATTTTAGCGCTTGCGCTGCGAGCTTTGCTTCAGGTTTCAGAGCGCACTGCACACTCCAGCGCTTGCTGGAAAAAAAAAATTTGCTCAATGGGACTACGGACATTGTCCGGGACATTAAACGTCATCACGCTGAACAGGAAAAGTCTTTGCAGATAAACTGGTTCAGGTCTGCTGTGCACAATTCCCCAGAAAACATGGATGAAGATTCATCCACAGAGTAAATCCGCATTATGGAAAATGTTTTAAATCAAGTTTGGAAAAGTTGTCAGAAGCTTGATGATGGTGACGAAGTCGAGCGACCGTGGTCTGGTTCGTTTATAGTGTATAGTAAGCTTTTTATTTCTGGAGTTTGTGTTTAGGCTCCAAAATTCATAAAAGTTGTGTTCATTTGTGAAAGTTATCTTGAAGGACAAAACATTTTAGTATTGTAAACTTTTATCGATCACAGAGCTTTTTTTTTTTTTAAAAAAAAAAACAATAATCCAAAAGTCTATGAGGAAGTCCTATTGGGTTTTTGTCGAGGGAACCGGTGTGATGCTAACGTCTGGGTTCCGGTACAAAATGACGTCCCTGCGTCACTCGATTGGGTGATTTGTCTGCGTCTCTCCTCCTGTAAACACTGTTATTGCCTTTTCTGCAGACGCCTGGATTGTTTTTATTTGGTTGCATATTGTTCTATTTGATGCATATTTGCATTTGGTTGATGGGAATTTTATTTTTTACTTATCCTATATTTTGGGTACAACTTTATTCATATTTTGCTTCTACCGAGATGATGCACATAAAGGACCAGTCTAATTTGATGCAAATATTTGTACATCAGCAGGAATGCAGCACAACATGGAGGTGAAAGCAGCAGTCTGTTTATTTAAATGTGAAAGTGCAGTAAAAATATGTTGTCCCTAAAATCAATGGATAATCCTGATCTCAATATTGATCAAAATAATCATGATGATCATTTTGGCCATAATTGTGCAGCACTATTCAGTCTCCCTACGTATAGACAGATGAATATGCCGCAAAATACTTTATGAAGCGAAGAGATTGACAGCTGTGGCATCTTCTCCCATTTCTGCGGAAATTCCTCCTTGTCCTCACATTCCGCTGAAGCGTTAGAGCATCGGACAAAGCCTGACTCCCAACATTCCTTTCACGTGCCACCCTGATATACGCTGTGTGTGTGTGTGTGTGTGTGTTTGTGTGTGTGTGTCCCTTGCTCAGTGGGGCTGAAGGACAGACAGAGACAGGAAGGGATTCACAGAGGGGTGTAAGATAAGTAATGATCTCCTGAAACATCTGCAGGTCTGAGCTGTGTTCAGACTCGCTTGTGTGTGTCTGTGTGATAATCTTAGCTCTTTGTTGTGTCATCTGAACAGAGAAAAGGAGAGAGAAGCCAGTTAGCCAATCAGGTCTGGGAAAGCTACTATTTGAAGTAGTGTAATGAAGTTATCAGCGGTCATTCAGCTTATCACGTCTGCATGTCATTCTGTTCAGATAGGGACTGTTTTGTGTCACTCTCGCCTGCGCCACTTCCCCCGTTAGTTCCTCAGGTGCTGGCTGGTTGTCCCACTGGCTGCATTCCAAATTCATTGCCCCAAGGGTTGTACTTGCTGATATGTATTACCATGGTAACCTCAGGAATGCAGAAAGCCAACACAGGAATGTGTAATTATTAAGCTCAGGAGTAGGGAGACGTTTGTTGAATGCCGACGGAACCGTCTCAGGTCGCTCTGAACAGAACTGTACAATAGTTTACTATTCCTATTCAATTCTCTAGAGCAGCTAGGCATGTTTTGTACATGTTGGGCACAGTTTGGGAAAAATATGGTTGCAATGGCACAGTGTATGTCCTGTCGAAAGTTTTTAACGAGGTGCTTAAACCCACTGTAGCTATGGGAGCCATATCTTTCACTATGTAGTAACAAATGGCATCAGATATTTCTTTCCATCTTCTTGAATCCTTTTCATATTGTGTAGCATTTTTTTAAATGCTTGTGTTATCGACACCTGCTTTATACTTGTTGCTGGGCGCTTGTCAGTCTCTTTTTTTTTGATCCATGCACTGTTTATAGTTGGTAATGTGATTGTGCTCCGAGTGTTGAAACAGATTGGTGGTATTACTTTTGGTCGCTGAAACGGTTTTTCTGCAATGTTTCCATTTGACGTAAATTTGTGTTGTCTTTATGGAAGCTAAAATGCGTTTTTTTTTTTGGTACAAGCTGCTCCGGTTGTTCAGTTGAGTCCGTCTCCCTTTTGCTTCCATACTGCTGAGTGGATGGGGCAGAGTCACGTGACTAAACACGCGGTAGTATGTTCTTAAGGGGAACATAGTAACAGGATCAAAAAAACGAAATAATCGACAAGGTGAAGTTACGCCGGTTAGAGGTTCTGAATTTCGGTTTTGATTAGATTTCAATAATCGTCCAGCCCAGGGTATCCGACGTAATTAGTCGTCCAGACCAGGGGTGTCCAATCTTATCCGGAAAGGGCCGGTGTGGGTGCAGGTTTTCATTCCAACCAAGCAGAAGCCACACCTGATTCTATTGAAAGCCAAGATCAACTGATTAAACAGGTAGAATCAGGTGTGGCTCCTGCGCGGTTTGAACGAAAACCTGCACTCCTGCAGTAGATGGTCTGATGCATACCATTATTTGTCTGTAATTGCAGCCACTCGCATACTTCACCTGGTCTGTGGTCTGCAAGTCCATGAGGTGGAGGGATGAACAGTAAACAGAAAGACAGAGGACTGCTGCACTAGCTTAATATTGAATGTTTTGAATAAAAGCTGGATCACGTTTCCTGTTGTACTTCTCACTCCAAGCGTTTCATTTTCCATGTCGAGTAATCGAATGGTTTTGTCTTAGATCCAAAAACCTGCTCACACCTGTTTTTGGAAAACCCCTCATCTTCATAATGTATTATTTGATTTGATTTGAGATTGCCAGAATTCTTTAAGCACTCGTGGATTAGCAGAGGTGTAAACTACTCTTAACACATCTGATGATTCAGAGCACGTTGACTGTGTGTACGTACAAAGATTTTAGGCCCTGTTTACACTAGTGCGTTTCCATTTTAAAACTTCTGCTACGGTTACGCCCGTCATCTACACTACTCCGGCGTTTTCAACCCTCGAGAACTGAGACTTTTGGAAACGCCAAAGACCCCGTTTTCATTTGAAAACTCCAGGCTCACGTTTCAGTGTAAACAGACCGAAACGAAGACTTTTGAAAATGAAGGTGTGGCTCCGCCCACATTCGCCCCCTGATTGGGGCTTCTGGATTATTGCGTATCCTTCCCTGATTCGTCAAGCCCCTACAATATGCTACCATTATGCTACCTTGATCGTATACACAACACGGAGACTGAACCGCAAGCTTTGCTGGCTTTGTTGTCATTCTTAGCAGCCATTGTGCAGTTAAATTCTGTATTTTATAATACTACAGCTGTTTACATATGCAAGAGGCGAGCTATGATTAGAGCAATCGACAACAAATCTCACTTCTAGCGGCGTAAGCCCAACACGGAACACCGGTTTGTTGTTCCTGCCTGTGACTGACACTGTTGTTCCTGCCCATGACTAGCAACAAACTTCCTGTTTACACTTGTATGCACATGCCCAGTGTGCCTGAATGGTCATGTGATGTATATTCTGTCGTGTAGTGTGGACGGAGATCGTTTCTGAAACCCAGCGGAAACTCCAGTGTGGACAAGGATCGTTTTAGAACGCACTAGTGTAAAGAGGGCCCTAGTGAAACCGATTGATTTTGATTCCTGTCTACAAATGAATTGGCGTTTAGCAGGTAGATAATATTAGTTAAGTAGCTTAGTTGTGTATTTATTATGTCAGTCTCAGCAAATGTAAATTTTATTTAAAATATAAAATGTTCATAAATTGTACGCTTTTTCTGAATGTCTCATTCCAGATTGGGTCCTCCCTTCTCTCTTATAATAGCCTCCACTCTTCTGGGAAGGCTTTCCACTAGAGTCTGGAGCTTGGCTGAGGCAATTTGTGTTCATTCAGCCACAAGAGCATTAGTGAGGTCAGGTGAGGAGGCCTAGGATGCAGACGGCGTTCCAGTTCATCCCGAATATGTTCAGAGGGCTCGAGGTCAGGGTTCACCAGTTCTTCCACTCCAACCTTGGCACACCATGTCTTCATGGAGACATTCTCACTTTGTGCACAGGGGCATTGTCATGCTGGAAAAGGTTTGGGCCTCTTCGTTACAATGAAGGGAAATTTTAATGCTACAGCACACAGAGATATTCTATACAATAGTTTGCTTTCAACTTTGTGGCATCGTTTTTTTGGAAGGCCCACATATGATAGTGTGATAGTCATGTGTCCACAAAGTGTTGCCCATGTAGTGTATCTGCTCCATTGGCTCTTTGTGCTTCCAATGTTTTTGGCACCAGTTTTTGGGAGACCCACATATGGGTGCGATGGTCAGGTGTCCACAAACGTCTGGCCTTATAGTGTACTTGTCTGTTGAACACGAAACGATGGAAAATCTTCTTCCAAAATACAAGATGCCCCCAATCCAACGCTGTACTTTCTTTCAAATTATATCAATCTGTCACACGTTTTCATGTGCGGTCAGTGTAAGGGTTACTGTTTTGTCACTGGAGGTATTTTTCTTCTTCTTGTGATTGAGTTTAATAACATTGTTAACAGGTTATTCGGATGCCTGAAATGTAGGTAATGAGTCAACGTTAACGCCTATTAAGGCTACACCTCACCGAAATCTTCATCAGTCCAGATGTTCTTGTTAAAATGGCATTTCATTGTGCTCGCCATTTCCTCCCCAGCCTCTTTATCAGTACTGCAGGCTGTTTGTTTTCTCAAGTCCTCATAGAAGTTGACACTATTTCAAGGAAAGGGTTTTTTTGTGTGAAAAGGCTTAAGGGGTTTACAAACATGTCATCACTACTAGCGGAAAGGAAAGAGTTGGATGCCTCTTGGAGCTGTCTGGAGGACGATGAGTTAAGGGAGGGAATATATGACGAATGCTTTTGCTGGTTGGATGAATTCCAGTGCTTTTGTGTAGGATACATGATGAATTATTATTATTCCGTCAGTCCAGTCGTATTTTACTCACTAGAACTATTATAATTTGGGATATAAAACCAAGCAGGACCATTAGAATTTATGCCATTTCAAATTTGATTTTGGAAGACCATATGCTTTAAGTTATACAGGGGGAATCGTGTCTTACACGAAGGTCTTCCTGAAGACATGTGGCCGCATGTCCTGACCGTGAGCCTTGACGCTTCTCGCGAGAACGTAGCTTGGTATTATGGGAACGGATGAGAGATAGGAGCAGGAATGCGACTCGGGATGTGTATATCAGGTGCTTTTTCTGAACTCTTGATGGGAAAGTGTGGTAGTATACAGGAGAGAAGCAAGCTATCTGGAAAACAGCACCGAGATTTCACCGTAAGAGTGAACAAGAAATCTAGCGCTCACAGCGAGCAGCGAGCATGATGATCATTCGTTTATGGAATCAATTGGCACTGGACATCCGCCTTGCACGTTCAGTTACCATTTTTTAAAAACAAGCTGGAAACCTATCTCTTCTCCCAGGCTTTTTTAAAATATTTTTTTTGTACTATTGTCTATTGTCTGTCTTTATTTGGTTTGATTCTGTTTTCTCTTTTACTTTACTCTGTTACTTACTTACTTACAAATGATGTTTCTTTCACAATATCAGATACTCCATTTCAAGGGTTCTTATGTCTTTCTGTTATTATGTGACATTTCTACCCTGGGTTGTGGTTCGTAATCCTGTCTGATTCAGACACCGCACACTATTTCCTTTCTTTTTTTTCTTCTTCTTCCCTTTGATTTTAGTCACCCTGGGAGAACATGTGTTTGGTACGCTGACTGTGTGAGCTCAAAGCTCAAAATATGAAAGTGATTACACTAATAGTCTCAGTGGGATCCTAGTATAATGTTGCATGTAAAGCTGACATGCTGACTGAAACCCGATCTTTACGGCACACCCTGCCAACTCTAACAGTACGCTTGATATTCTGTGGAGGAAAAAGATTATTTTGTGTAAAAGGGCAACAAAAAAACATGCGTATTGTAAACTGGTGTCAGTTTTTCCACCAAGCACATTGGATTGACGGACTTTACGGGGTTCACTGGGATTGCACACAGTATATGATATGGCTCTATGTGTCAAATGATATGTAATCTATATTTCTTGTCTCCAACAGCTCTTCCATGTGGCTTATGTGCTCATCAAATTTGCAAACTCTCCAAGACCTGACCTGTGGGTCCTGGAGCGCTCCGTCGACTTTGGGAAGACATACCAGCCATGGCAGTTCTTTGCCTGTGAGTACACTGTTAACATACATCCCATGCATAATGCATCTCTGATCCTCTCTACTTCATTGACTAGCGGTTCTCCTCTATATTAGCACAAATGTAGGCTGAGTAGAGTAAAAGTACCTTCATGTATGTAGTAGAAGGGCAGTGTTGGATAATTGGGTAATCTTCTTTACAAGGGAAATGAGCAAGAAAGTTGGCACTCAGGTAAGTGATTGAGAAATGACCTAAGATGTCATCTCTCCATCAATATTGTGTGGCTCGGCTAGAGTGGGGTGTCCACTAATCGTAGGGTTGGCGGCTCAATTCCTGGTCCACGTGACTCCACGTGTCGAAGTGACCTTAGGCAAGACACTGAACCCCAAATTTCTCCCAATGGCAAACTAACACTTTGCATGGCAGCTCTCCTAACAGTGTGTGTGTGAATGAGAACCAGTGCTGTTCACCATCAGTCTTCATAATAATTATCAATTTGTATAGCGCTTTTTTACAATGGTACATTGTCTCAAAGCAGCTTTACAGAAA
>JAFFST010047256.1:35115-52980 GCA_022414735.1 Noturus placidus | reverse complement strand
CTTGAGAGAAGTTTGCAGGGAACTGTAGCAGTCAGCATCTGAGCAAACAGACACACACACACACACACACACACAAACACACTTGTATTGGTGGTCTGTTTGTCAAAATGTGTGTGTTTGTGCTAGCCAGCTATAACCCTGTTTGCTTGTTGCATATTTGAGGCATTTGTGGGAAAGAAATACCACCCATGAACAAAGGCAACTGACTGTTGTTCAAGAGTGCACACGCACGCAAACACACACACACACACTCACACACGCACACACACACGCGCACACACACACAGTGTATCTGATTCTCTGTCCCTCCTCTAGGTTGTCAGTGCACAGGCCCAGGTTGTCAGGACGGGTCATGTGATGTGGTAACAGGACAGTGTGTGTGTAGAAGCGGCTTTTATGGCTATTCATGCGACCAGTGTGCTCCCGGCTATTTCAACTACCCTCTCTGTCAGCGTGAGTGTGTGCCAAGTCTAATCTCTCTATGCTAAACACTTATGTCTTCGGTTACACAGTACACACACATACAAGTACATTTTCAGGTTAATATGTGTTCAGGTTCATGACTACACAAAGTCAGTTCTCTCTCTCTCTCTCTCTCTCTCTCTTTCTCTCTGTATGTGTGTGTGTGTGTGTGTGTTTGTGTGTGTAGTGTGTGGCTGTAGCATTGTAGGATCTCTACCTGGTGGTTGTGACTCATCCGGTCGTTGTGTGTGTCGCTCGGAGTTTACAGGCCTTCGCTGTGATCAGTGTCACTCTGGCTTCCACTCCTATCCCAACTGTGAGGGTAAGAAAACACAAGCACATACACACACTGCGGTTATCCCCTGCACACCCACACTCCTCTAACATACTTGCTGTAATCTTTAACTGTAGCTCTGAGCATCTTCTCTGACTCTTTTTTTCCCCCAGTTTGCACCTGCGACCCACGGACATCCCTAGACTCCAACTGCAATGCGGTGGGACAGTGCCACTGTAAGCCCAACTACAGGGGCCCCAGGTGCGAGTCCTGCGCCCCGGGCTACTACAATTACCCTACCTGCTCACGTAAGTCGCCCACTCTCTGCAGAACGCCTTAATCACACAGCCTGCACTCGGAGTTTATTAAAGAGACTGGTTAAATGTGGACTTGTTCCGACTACTTTTGCGATCATCACACATGGTTTCTGTGTCCAATGGCAATGGTGATATAATTCGATGGCGGGATATATTTTATATGAAGGTGTATATTATTAAGAATTATCAGCTTCTCGTTCTCTTTAAAAATGGAGAGCAGCATCCTGTATAATTATATACAATTGTATGAAGTAGTTTATATCCTAATCCCGATCTCTGGGTCTCTCTGTCAGCCTGCCAGTGCTCAGTGGAGGGCTCTCGGTTCAGCGTGTGTGATTTGGTCTCAGGGCAGTGTGTGTGTCTACCCAATGTGGTGGGTCAGAGGTGTGACTCATGCAGCTCTGGATCCTACAACTTTCCCTTGTGCCAAGGTGATTTTACTTACCGACTACAGCCATGTCTGAGCTCAAACACAGTCTTTCACAGTCTTATCCTATTTTTCATTTCCTTTTCCATTGCTCTCTCCCTTATTTTACTGGCATTTAGATGGTACGTGTAATCCTGCTGGCTCTGTGGAGAATGAGATTTTGCCCCAGGTGGTAAGTACTGAAATGGGTTTGTTTAAATGATTAACTGTGTTTGAAGTCATTTATTTAGTAAAGTTGTTGTAGCCTGCTTTAGAAAGAAAGCCCACCATGAACCTAGTGGCTGACTGCGGTCACTGCTTTCAGCATCACTATCACTAATATGTATTCCTTAGGGCTCCTGTGAGTGCAAGCCCAATGTACAGGGTGTGGCCTGTGACCAATGCACGCCCCTTTATTGGAACTTGTCACCTGATACCGTGTTTGGGTGTTCAAGTAAGAAACCTTTTCAGCACTCCCTAAGAAATATACCTGTAATTGAAATGACTCTAGTGCATTTTATGATGTCGGATTATGACTTGCTGTGTTGTGCAGGGTGTGAGTGTAACACGGCAGGGACAGTGAGTGAAGTGGCAGAATGTGGTCAGGTGAGTTCACGCTCTTTTAAAAGCGATAAGCGTGCACCAGCATGGCAGAATAAGTTTAGGTAGGTCTAAAGATGGCCATTCATGAGCTTTATGTTGTATGTGCGTGTGTGTGTGTGTGTCTGTGTGTGTGTTGTCAGAGTAATGGACAGTGCCACTGCAAGCCTAACGTGTGCAGTGGAACGTGTGCGGTGTGTAAGGACGGTTACTCCCATCTGGACAATAGCAACTACTTTGGGTGCCAGGGTAAGCTTATTTTTAGATCATAAATGCTAGAAAATCGAAACGATCTTGTCATCATACAACCCCGATTCTGAAAAAGTTTGGACAGTATGGAAAATGTAAAAAACAACAACCACAAAGCAAAAAAACGTGTCATTTGAAAATTTTATTTAGCCTGTACTATATTGAAAACACATTTTATGATTTTATGTTTTTCTTTGTGAATTTAATTTGTGTGTGTGTGTGTGTGTGTGTGTTTGTGTGTGTGTGTGTGTGTGTGTGTGTGTGCAGGTTGTCAGTGTGATATTGGAGGTTCTGCTAGTCTGTCGTGTGAGGAGAGAAAAGGCAGGTGTAGGTGCAGACCCAATGTGGAGGGACCCAAATGCAACCAGTAAGTCCAAATCCATAATCATTAACATAAAGTGTCTCCTGTCTTTTACTATGAAGCTACATACTACTGGGTTTGTTTCCTAGTCCACGTCCAGATCATTATTTCCCTGACCTGCACCACCTGAGGTTTGAGGTGGAAGAAGGCACGGCGTTGGATGGGCGGCCGGTGCGTTTTGGCTACAATCCACTGGAATTTGAAGGCTTTAGCTGGAGGGGCTATGCTCAGCTGTCTCCCATTCAGGTGAGAGATTGAGAATGCACAACAGAATAAAGTTTCTGTATTTTCTGTTTTAGTATTTTATATTTTTCCCCTAAAATCTTTCTATTTATTAAAAAAAAACATTGAGAGGTGCATTTTGTAAGTTTTACAATTTAAAAAAAAAAAAAGTTATGTCAATTTTCACATACCCTTATCTCTGCTGTGTACCATCTTGGGTTTTTTTTTTTTTTCTTCCTGTTTTCATAAGGACAAGAGCATTTCATTGCTGCCCCTTGCATTTTTTTTTTACAGAAACATGTAAAGAGAAATCAAATGCATAAAAACACAACAGGTACATTGGATGATTGCAAGTTCAAATCCCAACGATGCCACATCCAGCCCTTACTGGGAGCCAAGGGAGCAAAATTGACAGTGCTTTCTGGGTGGGTGGGATGGCATTACTCTCTCCCCTGTCAATCACAGCGACGCTAGCCAATCATGGGTGTCTGTGTGCTCATGTATGCAGAAGAGGGTAGATAGTGTTTTACGCTGTTCCCATGTGACACAGCATGAGCAGCATTTAAAAAAGATGCAGTTGGCTGGCTTCACATGTCTTTGAGAAAGCACATGGTAACCTTCACCCTCCCCAGTTGGTAGCTGTTGTATGACAGGGGGAGAGCTGGCTGGTGAGTGGAAATTGGCAGATGACCAAATTGGGGAGAATATGAGCAGAAAAAAACACTGCAAATGGTCAAGTGATAAGGATGAGTGAAGACTGAGTACATTAACGGTGAATATGTTTTTCAACAATTAATAAAAAATGAATGTGCTGATTATTCATAGAGATGTGTAGTGTATTTGTATTACTAACAGTATTGTGCAGAAATATGAGAAATACTGATGTTCATTATGTCCCATGCATGTTCACTTCCTGAGAATTGCTGAAGTTGGGTATCTTTGATAAAGTATAGCTTGGCTTTGCTTGGGGCTTGATGCAAGCGCTGTGTATAACAGTTTGTTTACTGAGTGCTGCTATTGGCTGTATGCTGTAGTGCCGGTGGTGGTTTTAAGAAAAGGCTTTGCTTTTGTGCTTTCTTTCCTTCTTTCCCCCTCGCGCAATATTTCGCACGTTCTCTCGCTCCAAAGCCGCTGGTGCTGGTCGAGGTGGTGGTCGGCTCTCCGGATCTCTTCCATGTGGCGTTGCGCTATGTTAACCGTGGAGGCACAGACATCCAGGGACGTGTCTCTGTGATGGAAGAGAGCAGGAATTTCCTATGCAGCAACTGTGAGTTCCGCTTCTTTCTTCCTCTTCTTCATCCTTTATGTCCACCTCCATGTCTCTCCTTCCGCTTGCTTTCCTGTTCCTGATTCTCAGATGTGCTTGCTCTCAGAAGCGTGAGCAGATCTTCCAAAATGCTGGCCTTGCTTCTGATTGGCTCGGTTGCTGTTGCGCCTCCCCTTTAAACCTGCAACAAGGACTTACTCCAAACACACAAGACCCAGACAGCTAGACTTGAGTCACCTTCCCGACTGCAGGTCTTTAACATAGACCTTTGCTGTATACCTCCCTTTCCCATTTCACTCTTTCCCTCCCTCCTCCCTCCTGCTCTTTCCTCACTATTGTCTATCTCAGAGCGCAGTTAAATTGACGGTGCACGTGAATGAGGTGGACATGTATCTCACGCGTTTGATCCTCAGATATGTAAGCACTGAGGATGCCGTCTCCCACGGCAAAATCACAGCCTATCCCAACAGCAGAAGAGGTATGTCTGACGAGTGCAGTAGCCAATGACGGCCCTCGTCTCTCACTGATTTTTTCTGTTTTGAAAACCGTTATATTTGAAGCTCATGTACTTTTTGAAATGAAACTGTTATGCCGAATAATAACGGAGAAGTAAGTCAACAAAGCACACGTAAACTAACATAGTATGATGTTTTAATATTGTTTTCTTCCTTGCCGTTCTCTTTGCCCAGGTTCGGAACAGTCCAAACAGATCGTTTTTGCTCCCAGTTCCGAGCCCACGTTTGTAAACGTTCCTCAGAACAGTTTTGTAGAGCCATTTGTACTGAACCCTGGCACTTGGACCATCGTCATCGAAGCCGAAGGCATTCTACTGGTGAGCTTCATGTCATGTTCACTCATAGGGCATTCACATTGTGTTGGAATTACATAATGACACAGTTCTACTCTGTGCTGCATGGAAACATAAACAAGACTATAATGTTTTCACTGGGTTTGGAGACAGTGCTGGACTGTAACTAAGTACATTCACTCAAGTACTTCACTTAAGTACAAATTCACGGTACTTGTACCTTACTTCAACTCCACTGTATCACAGTGTCAGATTGGACTTTTTACTCCAACACATTTGTGTGACAGCTTTAGTTACTAGTTACTTTTAAATGACAATTCTTTATACCCTTCCTGTCCAGTGAAAACTACATATATCCAAATGTGGTGATTTTGAAGGTTTGTGATAAACTGAAGGGTTAAGTGTTCCTTTATAGGTCGAGAAAATGGTCCTGTTTCTTAATATAAATAAACAATATAAATAAATAAACTATTTATCCCCCCCCTTAGAAAATGCATTGAATGCACTGAAAACAGGGCTCTTATTTTTTTTTAAAGTTTTTTTTAAAAAACTTTATCTTTATTTTTTTTTACATAGATTTTATATGTTGTTCTCACAGGACAGTGACGCTATAACCATTTTAAGATCTTATAGAATATGATATCCATCTATCTATCACCGATTAGTCGAGACCGACCGTCGGTCACTTTATGGCCCACGTATGTCATCAACGCAAACCACAAAGCATGTCGGCAGAAGTAGTGGGGTAGTTTGCCATTGCTTTCCCCACCCCTCCCCATTTATCCGGGCTTGGGAGCGGCGTGTAGCTGCTGCCAGTCACACGGCTGGGTACACACACTCACACACCCATTCACACACTACACACGCCAATCAGCCTAACATGCATGTCTTTGGACTGGGCGAGGAAACCGGAGTACCCGGAGGAAACCCCCGACACACGGGGAGAACATGCAAACTCCGCACACACATGGCCCTGGCGGGACTCGAACCCCGGACCCTGGAGGTGTGAGGCGGACGTGCTAACCACTAAGCCACCGTGCGCCCCAGAATATGATATAAAGTAGTTCAATTGAGCATAAACAACTACAGCAGTAAAAATGCTCCATAAACAATAATGCAGCAGAAATATTACATTTGTTCATTTAGCAGACGCTTTTATCCAAAGCGACTTACAAATGAGACACACTCTCACACCAATGGTAGCAGAGCTTCCATGCACGGTGCTAGCTTGCCATCGGGGGCAACTTAGGGTTCAGTGTCTTGCCCAAGGACACTTCGGCATGGGATCACCCGGGCCGGGATTCGAACCACCAACCCCACGATTAGTGGATTAGTGGACAACCCGCTCTACTGACTGAGCCACAGCCGCCCTATTAATCCAAAAACACCATAAACTGTGTATTGATAAAACACTGACAGGGACCATTTTACTGCACAGTGATTATGCTTACGTTTAATACTTTTAAGTACTTGGAAATGTTTACTTAATAACTTTATTGAATGCAGGACTGGAGGATTTTCATGGTGTGGTATTAGTACTTTTTTCTTAAGTAAAGGATCTGAATACTTCTTCCACCACTGTTTGTAGATAGAAGGCTGACCGACATTAAACAAAATGACAGGATGTTTGATCGAGATATAGATTTGAATGCTGACATTACGCTGACATTACACCGCTCTCTGCCTTTCACATACTGACATTATAGCCTTCACTCACCAGCAAGCCAAATAGATTCAGAACGGCAGTTATGAGTTCAGTGAAGACATGAAAGACTTTTTTCTTTTTTTTTTTTTTTAATTAGAAGCTCATAATTACTATAATTCCATCTTGAGGTGAATGCAGTATGGGTGGCAAATTTTGGGGTTTTATTCTTTTCTTTTATACAACTTTAATTTATTTTAAATACTCAAAATGTATTTTATATTCTCAGTGTTCATGAAAATAGATAAGTAGAACTCATTTACATGGGCGTAACCACACACTCTTTGGGGGGGGCGTGACCCCCCCAATGTTGAGGAAATACCAATCTGTCCCCCCAATATACAGGAGAAAATATTCTCTATATGTTCCGCATTAAATTTCCCTTCCAACGGATCTGTCTTTTCTTCATCTATTCTATTTATTTTATTTATCTATTTATTTATTTATATTCTTTTTTAATATATTCACGTTTGTTACGGAAAATGCGTTTGGACCCCCCCCAATGTCCAGACGCTTGGACCCCCCCAATGTCCATAACATGGTTACGCCCTTGCTCATTTATATGTTTAAGGTCGTGTGTGTGTGTGTGTGTGTGTGTGCTCGCAAATAAGAAAAGGAAGAAAATCCCTTTTGTGTTGAATATTTATGGAGGTTTTCGGTTGCTCTTACACTCGCACGTCAATAACCTGAACACAACGTTTGTACTATACGTTAAATATGATTTTGCAACAAGTATTTTTCATCTTTATTAGAGGCGTCAATACCAATGTTTTTGTGTACCATAAAACATCACTTACTTTTCTGAAATAATCAGGTTTGGTTTAATATATGGGACAAAATGTCAGCGTGAAGATGTTCTCATGATATCTTTCTCTTATTATATCTGTGTGCTGGTGCAGGACTATCTAGTGCTGTTGCCCAGTGCGTTCTACGAAGCTCCCATTCTGCAGCTGAAAGTGACGGACCCCTGTATATACAGCGCAACACACGAGCCCAATCAGAAGTCAGTACCAAGCACATGCAAGACCAAACACTCTAGAACATTTTTGCACAAACTAATTAGTTTTTAATTGTGCTGCAATCCTGCTTTAAATACTATACCTCTTAAGAATGGTACGGTATGAAGAAAAGGAATTTGATTCCAGCTATCAAGTTTTCTGGTGTACAGTAGTATCTAAGCTGTTTTAGTACTAGTGCAAGTATTAAAATCGTTTAGTTATTATCTATACTGCAAGAATATATTTTATTGGACTTGGCTAGTACCTATTATATTACAGTAGAAATGAATGGCAGGTTTTGTGTTTTTCATGTCTAGTTGTTTGCTGTATAAGTACCTGTCTCTAGAGGAGTTCCCATCTGTATCGGGTAACGATGCCAGATGCAGAGCAGATAATGATCAGCTCAGATTGTGCTCTGTAGAGAAGATTACACCTCGGCATCCCAGCATGGCCGTCTGCAGTGGCAATGACGTGAGTGTCAGAACCAAACCATTGGAAACTCCTCCGTTCGAGTTTATGCATGGGCTCGTGCTTCTATTTGCAAGACAACTATATACGTGTGCATTGTGTGTGCTCAGATCATTGTTCAGCTGCGTGGTCGAGTACCTTTACCCGGCGAGTACATTCTGGTAGTAGAGTACGCCAGTGAAGAGAAAGCTCCACAGACTCTTACCGTGTCTGTTAACACACCTGGAGGACACACCTACCAGGAGCGCATCACGCTGCTCCACTGCAAGTACAGGTGCGTTTATGTGTGAGCGAAGCCGTATGTGTGCGCAAAGACTGGGGTGATGAGCGACAATAAATACAAAATGTTTTTTTTATTATTCGCAATTTTGTTTTCCTTCAGGAAATATGTTGCATCAATATACTTGGGTTTCACACAATAAGGCCAGGGTTAAACCTGATGCGGGATTTTATGTGCACGTAACCGTAGCAGTAGCAGTGCTGCAACCAAAACATCCCTTTCAGACAGGTTTCCATGTCGACCTGTTAAATGCTTAGCAGTTTCATGCAATTGTTCTTGGAAATATACCATTTTCATAAGTGAAGATGTTAAACGCACAGACGAGCACCATTAGTTTCTCTTGAAAACCTCCTGCCATTGTCGGGCTTGTCGTCACAAGCTTCTCAAACCACATACAATATAATAATATAAACTTCTTCCAGACAAAACAAACTTTTCTGTCTGTCTGTAAGCTACATGAGAGGGGTTTTTTTCTCATTCAAATACTAACAATTATAGGGAAATCAATTAAGGTTAATGCTAAAAATAAAAAAAACCAAGTGCAGTCTGTTGCAGACGTTGCGTCACATGCGCTACGCTGCCCTACTCTTTAAATTGGTAAACACTCTTGTGTGTGTGTAATTGAAAGCAGGTATAAACCCAGTCAAATTACTGTTGCAACCTCTCGCTGTATTTCAACAAAGTGCATGGAAAGAAAGATATGCAACTACTAGAGACGCACCGATACTAAATAACCGATCATTCAGAGTGATATCGGCCGATACCGATAACCGATACTGATAGTTATGCTTTCTTTTAAATGAATAATAATTAATTCCACAATTCTGAAAGAAATGCAAATAAAAACTTTATTCTCTCCATTTCAACAAGTTGTGGAACAGAAACCACATTACTCTTAATTAACATTAACACATGAACTAAATTCTGAAGATTAAAGTAAGATTACTTAACTTATTGAATGTTATTAGTTCATATTAACACTGACTGAATTCTAAAAAACCTCCTGTTAGTCTTACATTCACTCACCACAAAGAAACGCATTTCTACTTCATCACTGAACTTCAAACATATCATATATAATATCAACTTTTTTTATATATTAATGTTAAATGGATATTAAATACACTACTCTACAAATCTATTTTTCTGTGCAATATATGCTCTTTTTTGTCAACTCATCTTACATTTACATTTATTCATTTAGCAGACGCTTTTATCCAAAGCGACTTACAAATGAGACACACTCACACACCAATGATAGCAGAGCTGCATGCAAGGTGCTAGCTTGCCATCGGGGGCAACTTAGGGTTCAGTGTCTTGCCCAAGGACAATTCGGGATGGGATCACCCGGGCCGGGATTTCGAACCACCAACCCTACGATTAGTGGACAACCCGCTCTACCGACTGAGCCACAGCCGCCCTTCATTTAAATCTTTCAACGTGTACTGGCCCTTTAATTCAGCACGACATTTTTTTCGACTCGACGACAAAACTCCCTGCTACACTGCTGCAGCGTCCGGTGTAAAAGCACTCGTTCGTTAACATGCACGCCCAAAAAAATGCGCACTGCTTCTGCTCCGTTGCAGCGTCCGGTGTAAAATTGTAGCAGTGCAGAGCTTACAGAGCTTACAAACTGCAGTTTTGTCGTCATTCCAGACAAGAGACATCATCTTTACACACAGGACGAATTCCATGCATTTCCCCGCCCTCTTTTGATTGACAGGATATAATCTGCCCAGATCATCGGATGTTTTTAAACTAAAAATGGCCTTTATCGGCCGATAGCTATTATTGGCCGATACATCGGTGCATCTCTAGTAACTACTGATAACTTAGCCCAGCTTTCACGTGCATGCAGAATGTGTGTTTATTCTTTCTCCTGTGTGCATGCACATTATGTTCCTTATTTGCATTAATTTTTCTTTGACCAATTGCCAAAATAATTGCCTGTTTTTGGTGTGTTTTTGGTGTGTGTGTGTGTGTGTGTGTGTGTGTGTGTGTGTGTGTGTGTTTCTAGTTTCTTGTGTCGTGCAGTGTCTGTAGATGAAATGCATCGCATAGCTGTCTTTACTACTTCCACTGAAGTTGATGTGCAGTTCATTGCAGACCGAAGCAACTTCTTCCTGGTGAGAAAACATTTGTGCTGTTGCTTTCTTCGAATCTTGCAATCCTCTTATCTGTTTCTAGGTCTAGCACATGTCTGATGTGTCCCATCATGAGCTCATATTTGCAAACTGGGTTTGTATGAAAAGGTTTCAAAGTTAAGCTTTTATTATGATCCACTATAAATGAATGATAACATTATGAGATGATGATCATGTTTCTGTATCAAAAAGATATTCCGTGGTACTATCTCACATTTCTTGAGTAAGAGTGCATGTTATATATACTGTACACATGTTATTTACATGCCACTGAATATATATTATGTAAGTTTTTTTGCAATAAAATATGGCTTGTAAGTGTAACAAATTGGAATGGTTCTGCTTTGACTTAAAAAAAAAAACCAAAGGTTTATTTACCCACTGTTTTAAAGACAGAACAGTCAGTTAGAACCTTAGAAGTTACAAGTCTTTCTCAAAATGAGCCTGATATGTGGCTCTGATCTCGGTCTGTGTTCTAAAAAGGAGTCTGATTTTTCCTACAGTATAAAGCGTACCTGATTCCTCATGCTCGGTTCACAATGGAGTACCTGAGCCCTGGAGTGCACTGCATCAGCACCCATGGACACTTTGGTCCTGACAGGTACTGCTGCACGCTAAATCATCATGGTTTAACATCACAAGCTAGAATGTGATGCATTATCTATCATGAAATCTCTTCTAGAGGATTAGCTGGATAATATATCAGGATGCACTGAGATGCAGTAGGACAATGTGTTGCAGTATGTGTGCAACATGATGCTTCTGTGCTCACATGAAGATTAGACGAACTGACTGATGACTGACGGATTCTTGCCTCTTCTTCCAGTGCTTCGTGTGTCCCTTCTCGCTTCCAGACCCCGTCTCAGTCTCTGGTTCTGAAGGAGGGTCAGGCTTCCTTACCTGACAACGCGCGTGTTGACCCTGGTCACCAGACTGCCCGTGACACGCCCCCAACTGCCATTGACAACGGCGACCATATCCGCCTGGACTCATCTCAGGTTCACTTAACATTTCTCATATGTAGGGCTGTCGGTCACTATGATGCCTCTGGTGCAGTATATCACTTCTCACTTTTGTCCTCCTTGCTTTTGCAGAATGCAGTAGTGTATTCAACACAGGTGCATGCGTTGGGACGCTACGTGTTCATCCTACACTACCACCAGCCATTGCACCCAACCTTCACTGTACAGATTTACGTAAACGGTGGACGAATTTGGCAGGGTGAGGTCTGTGATTCGCTATGTGTTCAGGTTGCTGCAGGTTAATGAAGTGCAGCGACACTTGGCGTTGCTGTTCTATATAGTAGTTAGTTATCTGTTGAAAATGTGCAGCTGTTGACTTTTTAAACTGTAGACCCTCTCTTATCCCAGGCCATGCCAATGCCACGTTCTGTCCCCATGGCTATGGTTGCCGTAGCATTCTGATCTCAGAGAACCAGATCATTCTAGACGTGACTGACCATGAGGTGATCGTGACTGTGCGAATCGAAGAGGGGAAAACACTCTGGCTGGTGAATGATTCACACTGAAATAAATAATGTATAGAAATAGCTGATGTATAGAAAGCTTTTGTGCTCTCATAACAATCCGATTCATTTGTGTGTGTGTGTGTGTGTGTGTGTGTGTGTGTGTGTGTGTGTGTGTGTGTGTGTGTGTTGTATAGGATTATATTCTCGTGGTTCCAGAGAGCAGCTACAGCTCCAGTTATCTGTCTGAAGAGCCACTGGACAAATCCTATGACTTCATCAGCAACTGTGGACAGAACAGCTTCTACATCATGTACACAAGCATAAATAAAAGACTTACATTTCTATGAAACAAAAGCGTAAATGGATTCAAGTGAACTCATTTATCACCGATTTTCGATGTTGATTTGAACGAATTGAAGCTTTTTGGGGGTCAATAAATGAATACACGACTGTTTCCTCTAGCCCTCAGACGGCGTCTCAGTTCTGTCGGGCTTCAGCCACGTCTCTGTCAGCCTTCTTCAATAACGGTGCTGTACCATGTGGCTGCCATGAGGCCGGGTCTGAGAGCGACACATGCCAACCATTTGGTGGTGAGTGCCCCTGCAGGCCCAACGTGATTGGCCGAGACTGCTCGCAGTGTGCCACCGGGTACTACGGCTTCCCCAACTGCAGGCGTGAGTACCAGCACTAGAAACTGAATAAACACAGGTCATATTTTTTGAAACGAGGGGAAACTTCATATCTTTTTGTTGTTTGGTTCTGTTCAGGTCATAATAATGCATTGAAATTGTATACTTTCCATCCATCTTCAACCGCTTGCTCCTTTGGAAACTGTGTACTTTTTACATTTTTATTTATGTTTTTAATATTTACTGTTACAAATTGATATAATGCTGTTGTTTTTTTTTTGTTTTGTTTTACATTTAATTACACTTGTGTACATTTGTGTAATAACACTGGCTGCCTAAAGCCATCCATCATGTTTGTTTGTCGCTAACTCACGTCTGTGTGCGCGTGTTTGTAGCGTGTAACTGCGGCACACGCTTGTGTGAGCCAGTGACCGGCGAGTGCATCTGTCCTCCACGTACTCTGCTGCCGGAGTGTGTGCAGTGTGAGCCGCAGACGTTCGGCTGCCATCCCCTGGTGGGCTGTGAGATGTGTAACTGTTCCCGGCCCGGCGTCACAGCTCAGGATATCACCTGCGACACAAACAACGGCCAGTGCAGGTAAACCATCTCTGTTCCACAAGCACATGGTTAACATCGTTAGTGGGGAAAAAACCTAACTATTCTTAGTTGTAGTTTTATGTCATTGTGTCATTGTTTTATGTCATTGTGTTAATCTTAAAACTTGGGTTTGGTTTATTTTTTTTTTTTTTAAGTAAGACGTAATGAAATACTTTGCCTGTTTGACCCGAGCGCACAAAATTCCTCAGAACTGCACCACATTCCACAGTGATATTCTCGCTCCTACCAAAAATAACCTGCAGATTTGTCCGGACAAGGCAGGAAAGCCTGAAACATCACAGCAGGCACTGCTGCCCGAGCTTTAATAATAACAGGAGATATTGAGTGTTATCTGTCATTTTGATTTCGGTAAATATATTATTTATGTCAGCACGGATGTCATGAATCTCAAGGCTGTCACGCTGTAGTTTGACAAAGGCACAATTACAGAATGATGTGAAAATTCTGCAGCTGCAAGGCAAACATCGTGGGTCGGCAGTGTGACCGGTGCACTCCCGGTTTCTATGGATATCCCAACTGCAGGCCATGTGACTGTAATGAGGCTGGAACTGAGAAGAGTGTGTGTGACTCCACCACAGGACAATGTCTATGCAAGGTACAGCTCTATCACACTTCTCTCTCTCTCTCTCTCTCTCTCTCTCTGTCTCTTTCTCTATCTCAATCTCTCTGTCTTTCTTTCTCTCTATCTGTCTCTCTCTCTGTCTCTATCTCTCTATCTTTTTCTCTCTGTCTGTCTTCCTCTCTCTCTGTCTCTCTCTATCTCTCTCTGTCTCCCTCTCTCTATCTGTCTCTCTCTCTATATCTCTCTGTTTCCCTCTCTTTCTCTGTGTCTCTCTCCCTCTGTCTGTCTCTCTCTGTGTCTCTCCCTCTCTTTCTGGGTCTCTCTCTGTCTTTCTCTCTCTCTCTCTCTCTCTCTCTCTCTCTCTCTCTTGCAGTGTGTCTCTCTCTCGCTCTTTGCGTCTCTCTCTCTCTCTCTCTCTCTGTCTCCCTCTCTCTATCTGTCTCTCTCTCTATCTCTCTTTGTTTCCCTCTCTTTCTCTGTGTCTCTCTCTCCCTCTGTCTGTCTCTCGATGTCTCTCCCTCTATTTCTGGGTCTCTCTCTGTCTTTCTCTCTCTCTCTCTTGCAGTGTGTCTCTCTCTCGCTCTTTGCGTCTCTCTCTCTCTCTCTCTCTGTCTCCCTCTCTCTATCTGTCTCTCTCTCTATCTCTCTCTGTTTCCCTCTCTTTCTCTGTGTCTCTCTCTCCCTCTGTCTGTCTCTCTCTGTGTCTCTCCCTCTATTGCTGGGTCTCTCTCTGTCTTTCTCTCTCTCTCTCTCTCTCTCTCTCTCGCGGTGTGTCTCTCTTGCTCTCTCTCTCTCTCTCTCTCTCTCTCTCTCTCTCTCTCTGTCTCTCTGTCTGCCCCACTTAATCCCCGTTTCTCAGCTGTAGAATGTATCATTTTGGCAAATCTCCACAATAATTATTTTGTTAGTATTGTGTTGCCCCGTGCTTACCATGCCGTAACAAAACTTGCATACCGTATTTCGCTTGTATTGTACTTACAGCAGTTATAGAGTGGTAATGTAACTGTAACAGTAACAGCTTATTCATGTTATTCAATGGCTCTCCACTGTGTTTCATGATCTCTTTGATTAAAATAAAGCTATTGAAAGGCAAAATGTATGAGTCCTGAAGGTCCCTAATTGAAGACCATGAAAATTGCACCGTTGGTTTTTCTTCATGTTACGTCCTCCTTGTCAGGAAAATGTGATGGGCTCGCAGTGTGACCAGTGTGCACTGGGCACGTTCCATCTCGACCCCACTAACCCTAAAGGCTGCACCAAGTGCTTCTGCTTTGGTGCCACTGACCGATGCCGCAGTTCAGACAAGCGTAGAGAAGAGGTACAAACAAGCGCACACACACACACACACACACACACACACAATTACAGACACACCTAATTATGTTAATCTGTGTTCTTTCACTCTATGAGATGGTGGTTAAATTGAATATTTAATATTAATAATAATCATAATAATAATAGTAATAAACAATTAGAAGAATTCAATATATCAGTGCTTTACATAATGTACATAAGGAAAACACAATAAAACTATTCAATTCTGAACATCTAAAGTAGAAGGAAAAGTAAAAGAATAAATAACAAATAATTTTTAAATAAATATTGTATTGCATAGTAAAACATGTATTATTTATTCTCTGGAGATAATTCATTATTTATTATTGTTGTTGTTTGTTGTTGTTGTTCCATGATGTGTAAAATAATGGCTGTTCTCTGTAGATTCTGGACATGCATGGCTGGGTGTTGCTGAGAGGAGACAGACAAGAGGTGCTTGTGTCTGTGTTTGGGGATCAAGATCTGGTGGAGGCTGATCTCAGTGATGTCCCTGATGTCTATCAGGATTTTCACTGGCATGCACCACGCACTTATCTGGGTGACAAGGTCCGCATTCATACCTCTTTACTCTTTACAACCTCAAAGGAACAGTTTTAGAGTTATAATAGCAAAGCAAAGAATTGTGTGTTATAGATCACTTCCTGTGGGATTGATCACTATACAAATCAGAGTCGGATCTGATAAAAACTATAAGGAGTCTTTATTGGTCACATATACATTCGAGCACAGTGTTGAATTCTTTTCTTAGCATACCCCAGCATGTTAGGAAGTTGGGCTCAGGGTCAGCCATGACACAGCGCCCCTAGAGCAGAGAGGGTTAAGGACTTCGCTCAACGTCCCAACAGGGGCAGCTTGGCAGTGCTGGGGCACTGAACCCCTGACCTTCCGATCAGTAACCAATAAGCCACCACTGCCCCCTGTTTAGCTAGGGAAAGTAAGGGACAAAGCTAGTTAGAGATAAAGCTAAGGGAACGGCCAGAGAAATCTACAAAAATGTGTATGTTTTCTTGTCTGTCTCAGACAGGAAGGTGACTTGACTGAGTGTCAGTAAAGTCTCACAAGCCAGAACAAAGATTTATTTATATATATATCATGAATAATTAATGATGGATAATTACAATCACACTGACTCAATCGCTTTCCTTTGCAATTTTTAAAAACCCACATGACATTTTACCCTGATACACAAAAATATTTTCTGAATCTGATAAGTGAATTATGATCAGGATGACTGATATAAAAGGGTTTTTTGTTTTTGTTTATACTCTTGGTTATAAACACTAGAATCTCACGTATTCTCTCTTTTCTGCATTCTCTCTCACGTATTCTGCATTCTCTCTTTCTAGGTGTCATCATATGGAGGTTATTTGCGTTATTATTTACACACACAGACACTGAGAGGAGATGCTCTGATTTTGCCTCCTGAAGCCTCTCGACCCGACGTGATTCTCAAGGTTCCGACTCCTACATTTTACTGCAATAACCAAACACGTTTAAACATTTGTCTAGAAATGAGGTTTGAGACAGAATTTTGATTTAAAACAAACATAGTTAGATATTACCAACTTTATGGGTGCAGGGAAACCAGATGACCCTGGTCTACATGGAGAGAGAGTATTCTTCTCCTGAGGAGCCTCATGAAGGAGTTGTCCATCTAGTGGAGGTAGAAGGAAGAGTTGATAAACCATCACCATCTCTCTATCTCTCACTCTCTCACTTACATGTTTCCTTTCTGTTTGACTCATACGATAATAACAGTGAAGGTAAGGCTCAAATAAAAGAGCACATTTAAATATGGCAAACAAACAAAAATAAATAAATATTGGCCAATACACTGATAAAGTGTAATGTTTGTGTTTGGTACTCTTTTGATTTTGTTATGTTGTTGATCTCTTTTCATTATTCATCATACCAGTGGCTTTTTTTGTCATCAGTTTTTTAAATAAATATTTTTATCATGTTCAATCAAACAATTCAGCTTTTGGTGGTAATGAAACTCCATTAAGATAAAAAAAAAAAAAAAACAATTATCACTACAATATAAATCAAGAAATATTGCAAAATGATTATCCTGTTCCTAAAATCAGAATATATAGTCACTGGACCCCGTTCTGTCTGCAGGGAAGTTTCCGTCACGCTCAGACTGGGAACTCGGTCTCTCGGGAGGAGTTGATGATGGTGCTGGTGGCTTTGGAGTCTCTGCAAATCCGAGCGCTCCACTCCCAGTCGGCTCAGTCTGTCTCTCTGCGTGCTGCCACGCTGGAGGGGGCTGAGCATCTGCTCAACGGACGCCATGCCAACAACGTGGAGCTGTGCATGTGTCCAGCACGCTACCAGGGAGACTCGTGTCAGGTGGGTGTCTGAGTGTTCACACTGGACAGTCAATAAGAAGGAGGGCATTTTCTATTAGCCTCACTTTGACTTCCATATTTGCAGTAATGTATGTTAGAGCAGTGTTTCTCAACCCCCTAGTGGTCCATGGCGTAATTGCAGGGGGTTCATGGGAATGTTTTAAAAATCTTTCAATAAAATAAATATTGGCCCTTTAATATACTGGTCCTTTACTTCAGCATGAGCAGCTCGGCAATATCGTGAAAAATTGCCTTTTTTATATATATATATATATAGATAGATAGATAGATATAGATATATGTGTGTGTGTATATATATATAAATGGCCATTTTTATATATATA
>JAFFST010047256.1:0-15100 GCA_022414735.1 Noturus placidus | reverse complement strand
CCGAAACACTTAAGTGTGACAAACATGCAAAGGAACAGGAAATGAGGAAGGGGGCAAACACTTTTTCACACCACTGTACACTCCCTACATCAGATCAGTTCTGGAGGCCAAGAGGGTCATGATAAAAAGTTTATTCAAACAGCTTATCCTGCTGATTTTGCTTATTCAGGATCTAATCAAGGAACGAGCATCACATTTGTAAGGAAACAGACACGCAGCTAGAGCTGTCCTTGGTGCTGAAACAGTGGAAGGAAAATCATTAGTCGCTCTCCTGTCTGTTAACTGCGCAGGTGGCTCGGGAAGCTAATTTTAACGGGCTGAGTTATCTGAACCTCGAGCTGGACAACCTGCCAGACATCACAGACAAGTTTTATGCTGGTGTTGGCTTCAGGACGGAGCAGAGAAACGCACTGTTACTCAAGGCTCAGGTACTCATCTTTACAGTTCAACGTGTCAAGCCAAATGTTATGACACTGCTAAAGAGATACATATCTAATGTTTTTTCCATGTGCGTTTGTGTGTGTGTGTGTGTGTGTGTGTGTGTGTGTGTGTGTTTTCTCCACAGAGTGGGGTGTGTCAAGTACAATTGGAAGAAGGCCATGTGGTGGTGAGGGCAGGCAGTAAAAAGGTCCGAACTCAGAAGACCTACAATGATGAGAACAGTCACTATGTGGCTTTCTATAGCAACATGAATGGGTACCGCATCAAGCAACACACTCACTGCTCTCACCCGAACACTAGCCTCACTGCATGGATCTGTGAGTAAGAGTGTATTATGTGTCTGCCTGTGTGTAGCCTTCGTGTGTATATGGATGACATGCTGGAACCCAGCCCTAACACTGAAGTGAATACCAGCATGCTACCAATCGGGGAAGTCTATCTTGGTGGCACACCTGAGCCTGGTGTCATCGCCAACCTCAGTGGCTGTCTCCGCAACATTTTTATAAGCAGGTAGGAGGTTGGGTGCTGGACAACAGGATATGAATAATGTGTGGATCTGTTCATATATTCATTAATGCCGTATACCCCTGTTTAAATTACCTTCAGGACAACATTGCCTCAAATGGTAGTGGACTTGCTACCCGCCAATAAGAATGGTGACGTTGCACTGGAGTGTCCTGCGGCTAAGAAACCACAGCAGATACTGGCCTCACCGCCACGCCTTAAAAATACCAAGGTACAGTAATTAATATAATTGGATTTCAGTTGTGTGTGTGTGTGAACAGTGAACAGTGGACCTGTTCAACAAACAGACTTCATGTAAAAACCAGAATCAATGTTCTTTTACTTTCACACTATCCGTTGTTACCCAGATGAGAATGGGTTCCCTTCCGAGAGGAACCAGACTCAAGGTTTAGAGATTCAAGAGTGAGAAAAGTTGGTTCTAATGGTATTTCAAATTGGGAAAACTAGGATTTCAGGGAAATGAAAAAAGACATCATTACAACATATTGGGATTTCAAAAGAATGAGAAAATTGGGCGTAACCTAAGACTGTATAAAGACTGTATAAATAGGGCATTGAGTCTCTGCTTAGACTCAGATCACTTTGGGACGTCCCACTGATTGGATCTCATGTTGTTTTTTGAACAATAAACGGGATTTTTCCGTGTGTGTGTGTGTGTGTGTCTACATTAGGGGAAGCACAAAAAACCTCAGGGAGCACCAAGAAGCCGCAGTGCCCGAGGTTCCTGCCAGGGGGAGTTGTCTGTCCAAGAGGCAAATGCCCACCACTTCAGTGGATCCACCCACAGCCACATGCGTTTTGATTTGGTTCCTCCAGCTTTTAGCAAAATGTAGGTTTTCATGCCATATTTCAGCTGACTGACATTTATTTTGACTTGTTCCTTCTCTGTTTTGATAAACTGATTCACAACTCAATGATCTTATTTTGGCTCTTCAGTCCTAACGTGGCAATGGCCGTTCGCGTGAACGCATCCATCGGCCTCATCTTCTATGCAGCATCAGAGAGAGGAAGGGTGGCATTGACACTCTCTGTGTCGGAGGGACACCTGATATTGCTGCTCAACGGAGGGAAGAGGAAATTCAGCATTGTGACCAGTGCCAAGTATAATGACAACCGGTGGCACATGGTGAGTGTATGAGAAAAAACATAGATGTTTGTACGCTGAGAATATCATCCCCACAGTGAAGCATGGTGGTAGTAGCATCATGTTGAGATTCACTATCTTGGTTGCTTCTCTGACTAATGCCCTCTTTCCATGGTCACTGACTGTTGCTGGATGGCCTCCTCTAGGCAAAGTCATGGTTGTGCCATATTCTTGACGTTATTTTTAAATAATGGATTTAAGAGTGCTTCATAGAATGTACAAAGTTTGGGATATTTTTTATATCCTTTTTAAGACCTTTGTCCCAGACTTGTTTCAAAGCTCCTTGGCCTTCATGATGCTGTTTGTTTAGGTATTCTCTCAAAAAAATAACTCTGGGGCCTTCCAGGAACCGATGTATTTATACTGAGATCATGTGACATTTTGGCATACACGCTAGGACTCGTGTGACTTCTGATAGCAGCCAGTTTTTATCCAAACTAATTTAAGGATTTCACAGCAACGCAATGGGGGTGTGATAATACTTGCGCAATCACAACACTGTTTTTTTAAATTTGTAAGTAATTTTGCAAACTATATAGATCCCCTCTCATGTCAGTAAGCCCATGTCAGTTCCAGGATGTAACACTACAAATTGTAGACAAGTTCAAGGGGTTAAATATGTACGCAAGGCACTGTAAATTTTTTTCACGTGGCATTGCTACATTTAATGGAAATTGACCTCTGTGCTTTTTCTGAATCGTTGTTTAGGTGTTTGTGAGGATTGAGAGAGAAAAGGCCAGTCTCACAGTAGATGGCATTAATGTGCAGAGCAGGAAGGTGTCTTTCTCTGGGGAGAGAAATGCATTGAGTGGCCCGGTTTACATTGGTGGCCTGCCTTCTGACCACAAAGCAGCAGAGGTAATTACAAACATCAATTATCAAGTCCTGAAGACACTTCTGCTATTTCCATTACAAGGCTTTGTTTGTTCCCCTCATTTCTTTCATTCTCCGTCTTTGTAGGCGGGCTTTGTAGGCTGTATCAGAGATCTGAAGGTGAGCGGCGTGCTATTAAGCCCCACCCACAGTGTGGGGGTGGTGCCATGTTACCAGGAGCCCCTCCAACCAGGTGTCTACTTCTCCAGCCATGGAGGACACATCGCAATCGGTGAGCAGCCTGTACATCGCCTCCTGAACCTGACTAAGCATTAAACATTTTCTTTCATTTGGACAGTGATTGATGTATGACATGAAGGACACAGCAGATTATTAACGCTCACAGAAACGTTTCGAAAGCAAATAATAAAATCAGTTGGTAAAGTGTTAAAGTAGAGCCGCAGCTCACTTCAGCCCAGACTACTGTACTTCAAAGCTAGTCGCTCAAAAAGTGAAATATCAGCATTTTCATAAATCATGTGCATGTTAGATGATCCACGACAGAATTTTCCAACAACTGGATCACACAACTTGACTACAATATGTTATACTATCAAACATACTGTACAACTGACTGTAGCAACAATTTACACATTCCTCTAGACTCTAGACATTTTCACTTAATATATTTAAGATTTGAACCCCCACGTTTCCTTTGCACGACTCAGTCATCCAATAATAACAAGCGGCTGTGGCTCAGGTGGTAGAGCGGGCTGTGGCTCAGGTGGTAGAGCGGGCTGTGGCTCAGGTGGTAGAGCGGGCTGTGGTTCAGGTGGTAGAGCGGGCTGTGGCTCAGGTGGTAGAGCGGGCTGTGGTTCAGGTGGTAGAGCGGTGTGTGGCTCAGGTGGTAGAGCGGGCTGTGGTTCAGGTGGTAGAGCGGGCTGTGGCTCAGGTGGTAGAGCGGGCTGTGGCTCAGGTGGTAGAGCGGGTAGTCCACTAATCGCAGGGTTGGCGGTTTGATTCCCGGCCCACATGCCGAAGTGTCCTTGGGCAAGACACTGAACCCCATGGCAGCTTTGCTACCATTGGTGTGTGTGTGTGGGGGGGGGGGGGGGGGGTGAATGAGACACAGTGTAAAGCACTTTGGAAAAAAAACACTATATAAGTGCAGACCGTGTAACGTTTAGATAATGACCCCTTCCTGTCTGAGGAAAGAACAGCACCATGATGCCCTTGGTACCCAGCATTTTCAAATAAAACCATTTTTTCCCCCCTCACCTGTGACAGTTGTAACTACAGGGTTAGCAGTGTAAACACTATGCCAGGAATACATTCATATTTAGTGGTATGTTCCTTTGTGGTAGATGAGTCACTAGCACTGGGCCATGATCTGGAGCTGGAGCTGGAAGTTCGGCCTGTAGCTGACTCCGGCCTTCTACTCCATGCTGGTGTCAGGAAGAGTCAGCAGCTCAGCGTCTACCTCAACCAGGGAGAGGTGAGCACACCAGGCCTGCATGGGATCTGTACATCTGGTTCATTTCCTCTGCTTCTGTAGAATCTAGCAGCTGTTAGAGTGTCTATGTGTTAAACTGAATATGACCTGGTGTTCTCGGTGCAGGTGGTTGTGCTGGTGAACAGTGGCAGTGGAGAGTTTACAGTCTCTCTCAAACCAGAGCATTCTCTGTGTGATGGAGACTGGCACAGTATATTTAGTAAGTAATATACACACTAACATTTTCATCTGTATATGACAGTATAGCCAATTTCCATTGGGTATTGCCACTAAATAGAATGGAAAGCTCTGAATACACACATCTGTAAATGAAAAGTTACTGTAGATGCCTTGAAACTAACAGATGAGTCTTTGAATTTTGTAGTTGAGAAGAAGAGAAATGTGATCCAGATACGTGTGGATGCAGCGAGTGAACACGGCGTCGGCCCCAAACACGGCAGATCTAACGGAGCCGAGGTCACTGTCTATCTCGGCAATGTGCCAGGTATGCCTTCTTTATGCATGCCCAAGATTTGGAGTAGTGCGGACACATGCAAAACTCCAGCAGAGCCATGCTTCCACCATATCCTTTCCAGTTATTAATAATGGATTTAATGGTGTTTAGTGGGACGTTTGTATTTAAAAAATTAAAAAAAATAATTTATAAACAACCCCAGATAGTCCCAGACAAAATGAAATTGATCATGTGATACTTAAATTGATACAAGTCGACTCCTTTCAACTAATTACGTGACTTCTGATAACAGTGGTAACAGCTTTTACATTTTAAATCATTGTAAATAATTTCCCAAATTGTACCGATTCCTCCCCCCACATCATTAATGCATACATTGTGTAGAGTCGTGAAATAGAATCCATTTTGGGCGGCTGTGGCTCAGTCGGTAGAGCGGGTTGTCCACTAATCCACTAACCGTGGGGTTGGTGGTTCGAATCCCGGCCCGGGTGATCCCATGCCGAAGTGTCCTTGGGCAAGACACTGAACCCTAAGTTGCCCCCAATGGCAAGCTAGCACCTTGCATGGCAGCTCTGCTACCATTGGTGTGTGAATGTGCTCTCATTAGTAAGTCGCTTGTAAAATGTAAAAATGTAAAAAAATGATATTTCTGTAAAGCTGCTTTGAGACAATGTACCATTGTAAAAAAGCGCTATACAAATTGATAAATTATTAAATTATTATTATTATTTCATTTCCAGATTGCAACACTACAAAATGTGGGAAATGTTCACAGGGGTGAATGCTTATGTAACACATTGTATGAACACATCAGTTTCATCTACTAATTAGATGCATTTTATAAATACACAGTAATTTCACTGAGAAGGGACCACCATGGAACATTACTTGGGTGAATCGTTATCAGCAGCAAGTACCTGTTTAGTTCCATCCTGGGAAATCACGCAGAATTAGACTGATTTCTTCTGGTGTTACTGCGAGAACCCATATAATGGATTACTGAACTGTGCTATTCCTGTGTTGTCGTCCTCGAACAGTAACGCTTCTCTGATATAACTCCTAATAAGGATTTTTCTGTGTGTTTTTAATAGATGTAGTGGAAGCTCCTGCCCTTCCAGCCTCTCTCCCTCCCTACCGCGGATGTGTAAGGAAAGCTGTGGTGAACGGCCGAGCCGCCATGCTCTCCAAACCTCTGAGCATTTCTGGAGGTGTGGCCACGCAGGGATGCCCTGCCATGTAGCCCATAATCCCTGCCTTCAAATCTAAAATACCTAAAATGATCAAATCAGCAGGTGGTGGGTTTACCTATGTGATAGCTAACTGAAACAGATATTTATATTCTTTTGTTAAACAAAATGTATATTTTCAAGAGGTTAGTGGGGAGAATATTTTTGCAAAAACACTGAGTGTGAAGCCACTGTGCTACAAAAAAAAAAACAAAAAAAAAAAAACGTATACCAGTACTGTATGGTCTATATACAAGATTAAGGCATTACCGGTCTACGCAGCAGTACAGTTGTTTGGTAATATCTTCGTGAGATTTCAATCAACAGCATTCCTGCTTAAGGGACCAATCACATTTAAAGCTAGATTTAGTTTTTTCCTTTATGTTCCACTGAATGAGACTAGAGCCAGTGTGCTGCCATTAGAAGTTAAGTGAGGAGCTGATCAGAGACTGCATCTTCTACAGCACTCAGTCTTTTATCATATATGATCACTGGAGTTTAAAATGTAAACACTATTTTGTGACACTTTTAATCCCCCCCCCCAAATTAATCTGTATTTTAAAGGAGGAAATAAAGAATTGTTTGATACACACTGCTTGCAGAAATCTCAAAGTCAACACTTTTATTGCACATCATCAGACATACAGGCATACTTCTTACACCTGGCGGTTCATGAACAATAGACTCTAGCTGGATTGACATACTAACTTGATTCATTAATCTAGACTCATGTCCTCATCATCGTCCTTCTTATCTTTGGCATCACTGGACTCCTCAGTCTTCCCACAGCTCTCCTCCATGGCCTTGGCAAAAGCCTCCACATCTACAAATAAGTGCAGCAACTACTTAAAACAAAGGGAAACTCAAAAGTATATAAAAATCAGTTTCATTAGCAAAAAAAAAGACAAGTAGATGATTGGTGTCGTACCTCCTTTGTTAGCTGCATCTACTGCTTCTGATGGCAGTCCAAACTGGTTCATGAGAGGACCGAGCTGCCCAGACACTAGTGCACTGCTGAACTTGCTCATAGCCTGCACATATGGGGTTTATGTAAGAGATGTTTAAACAGGGCTCTGTGTGTGTGTGTGTGTGTGTGTGTGTGTGCAGGCACATTACCTGCTGAAACTGTGGTGAGGTGAGCGTGTTTTGGATTTCTTCAGCACTCTGTGGTAGTGACTCTCCTGAAGGCAGGTACGGCAGGAGCCTCTGCTGTACATCAGGGTTAATCAAAATAGGAGCCATAACATCAGGAGTCACCACACTAGCCAGGTCCACTACACACACACAGAGCGTGCGAGAGAGCGAGAGAAATAATTATGTAAAATAGAGAGCGTGAGAAGGAAGAGAGACAGGGAGCAAGTATCTTTCAGCAGTGAAGCAGTTTATCGACAATGACTTCTCTAATAATCTATTTATAGCAATACAGCAAATATATTTTATTTAAATCCCACATCATAATATAGACAAGGGTGTTGAACAGTGTGTCAAATACTTAATTTCTATAATAATATATAATATTTTCTTGTAATTAATTCAAATCAGTTCCATCTTGACTGGATAGTCCACTATTCTTATTGTTCAGTAATTCAGAAACTGACAGTCGCTGAGGGGAAAAACATCTGGATTAGAAATGTAAAATGCTTCCATTACGGGACATGACACCTGTCCTGTCTCACCTCTCTGTCCCTCTGCACCCATGGCAGGCACGTTCATTGTGGCTAAGATGCTCTGCAGGTCGCTCAGCTGGATGGGTTGTGTTGGACTCCCTACTCCTGCTGCCACTGAAGAGGTCTGGGAGGCTGGGGTCGTAAGGGTCAATGTTGGAGAGTCTGTAGAGGTCACAGCAGGGGTCACTGGGGTGGTGGGAGCTTGAGTAGAGCTCGCACGAGCAGCAGATCCAGATGAGGGTGTGGCGGCTGCTGACTGGCTACGGGAGCTTTGGAAATGTAAAAAAAAAAAATTCTACAGCAAGTTAACTACAAAGAGACGAGTTGGGAGAGAGCAAAATTTCAGATGAGTAGCAGTACAGCAGTGACTCCTGTTAATACAACTGTAACATTGACTATAACACTCATGTATTTGGCTAAATAAGTAGCGTCATTAAAATATAAGAACCTGGATGTTGAACTGCTACTGGCTGGACCGCCACTTCCTAACAGACTGGCCAAACCAGGACTTGCAAGAGCACCAAGCCCACCTGTAACAAACATTTTAGAACACTGATACATAATTCACAGGAAATAAAAAATAGGTCATTCTTATAAACTTTGTGTTATGTACAATGGATACAAAATATCCGTAGGATCTTGGTTTCATCAGACTGCTGAAGCCGTGGTCCACAAAGAGCTTACAAAACATGTGCAGTGTCTCACTTGTTGAAAGGTATCAATTAGGAGAGGGGTATAAAAGAATTTCCAAAACATCAGATATACCACCATGAGGGTGATCAACACCAAGTGGAAAAAGTGGCACAACACTAACATTACCAAGAACAGGATGTCCCTCTAAAATTTACAAAAGATAAGAAATTACCAGGGAGGCTTCCAAGATACCACCACCAACAACAATCTCTCATACTCTTCACATATCTGGGCTATGGGGTAGGGTAGCTAGGCAGACGAACAAAACATCCAAGCCTTAATAAATCACCCCAAACCATGCGACAAAATGTGCTATGGTCTGATGAGACCAATTCAAAAGGTATCTCTGATGGAAAAAAAAGCACCACCAAACATCATACCCACTGTGAAGCATGGTGGTGGCAGCATCATGCTTTAGGGCTGTTTTTTCTTCAGCCAGAACTGGCGCTCTTATCAAGGTGGAGGGAATCATAAATAGCTACCAGTCAATTTTAATGCAAAACATTCAGGCATCTGCTAGTAAGCTGAAGATGAAAAGGAATGTAACCTTTCAGCATGGCAATGATCCAAAGCATACATCCAAATCAACAGAGGAATGGCTTAACCAAAAGATGATCAATGTTTTTGAATGACCTAGCCGAGTCTAGACCTGTATCCAACTAAAAATCTGTGGGGTGACCTGAAGTGAGCGGTGCACAGGACTTCCAGACAGTTTGATGGATGTAGAATGTTTTTGAAAGAAAAATGGGGGAAAATATTGCCATGTCAAGTTGTGCTACGCTGATAGACTCTTACCCAAACTGACTGAGTAGTGTAATAAAATCTAATATATATATATATATATATATATATATATATATTACACATATATACACACACAAACACACACTATTTTTTTTTTTAAAGGTGCTTTAAAAAATAATTCTTATTGTTCCTCACATCATTTGAACACTTCCAATATTGACGGTGAGAAAAGTTCAGACATGATTCATCTTAGTTTCATTCTTTTGATTCACAAAAACCTGTCATTTACAGGGGTGTGTGTATACTTTTTATTTCCACCGTATAAATATTTTTGCCTTTTGTTCTCCAAACAGCAGCAGAGATAAAAAACACATATACACATACATAATATATACATACATATATATAAATATTTGTGTGTGTATATATATATATATATATATATATATATACACACACACACACACACACACACACACACAGGCACACACACACACAGGCACACACACACACAGGCACACACACACACAGGCACACATATATATAGTGGTGTATTTTTCCCCAAGCAATAATGGAATTAATCAACATTTCAGCTGCCAAAAATGATACTTTCAGTTATCAGCCAAAACAATGACAAACTCTGAACAATTTTTAATCATAAATAAAACAATGCAACAAAAAAGAACTTCATAAATCACTGAATGGCAAGAGGAATTAGAAACCGTTATTTAGAAGATATATTAGAACTAGCTATATACACACAATGCTATTTATTTATTTGTTTTTTGCTTTCACACAAGGCACTTCTTGGCATTTCCTGCTCTGTGCATATGCACCATTTTCACATTCGTAAATTACATAACCTCATCAACCTGCTCCATACTGTGCTAGTGGAAGCAGTGACCCATGAGTATTCACTCACCGAGCCCACCCAGTCCTGTTGGGCCTATCAACTGCATGAGTTGGTTATGACTCATGTTGCCCAGGAGGTTCTGTAGGCCACCTTCTCCTAGGCAGAAAGCAAACTAATCAAAACAAATCATTTCCACAGATACATCATATACACATACACAGTAATACACTGTGTATGCATGCACTCCTGGACAAAGAACTACCAAATAACCAGTTTTCAAACCTTATATACACATAACATAGTATTTACCTGCTAGATAATGAAATTAATTAAAAAAAGGGGAAAAGAGCAGCAGTGGTTTTGTTTTTCATTGTCTCACCTCCCAATGCAGACAGCTCATGACTGCCACTGCCCCCGCTGCTTATAGAACCTGGAATCGGTGGGTTGTTCAGATACTCGTTCACTTTACGACAGTACTCGTCGTCTTTATCCGTTTTGGGCTCCTAAAACCAAGTGCGAATACACAGCAATGCTTAGAACATGAATACCATGAAGGAAAAAAACTTTAGTGCGGAAAAATAGTTTGCACTCGATAAGACTGCTTTATTTGTTTTTGAATATTTGTTGCAAATATTCAAAAATGGTCAAACCATTTTCATCAACATTTTTACTATTAAAGCTCTGATTTCCATAGGCGTTCCTCATTTCTACCTTCTCAATGCGGTGTGGTGCAGTTTAAAAAAAGAAAATAATTATTGCTGTTAAGTAAGCATCGTGGCCGCACAGCTCCACAGTCCCTGGTTTGATCCCGAGCTTATTGTGGTTATTGTCTTGTGTGGCGTTTTTGTGCACTTTCTCCCAGTCTTAGCATGGATTTCCTCAGAGTTCTCCAGTTTCCTCCTACTGTCCCAAATTAGCATTTTTCCTCTGCAGGAATGTGTTAATGTATCTGTGCATGCTGCCCTGTAATGAAGTGGCATCCCATCCAGGGCAAGTTCTCCTACTTCACACCCAGTGTTCCAGGTATAGCCTCTCGATCCACTGCAACCCTAACCAGATAAAGTGCTTACTGACGATGAATGCCTGAATAAATTAAAGAACGAATTAATATAGCCATGTAGCTATCTTCAACAATCAAGCCTGTCAGCAAAACATCCCAATAACATCTGCGGTTCGGAGACACAGTAGTGAAACATGAATTTGCCCACAACTACATCTGAAGAAAAAACACCCCAGTGTAAGCACCTGTAAGAACTCCATAAGGCAAAGTGACTAGCGATAGTTTAACTGTATTTTTTAGAGTCGGAATTTCTGATGTGATTACAGTAGTCTCCGTTTTAGACTAATAATTCAAGGCAACAATAAGAGTTTTAACGCCAGGTGTCATTTGAATATGCTTCCTAGACTGCTCCGGTCAATTAGCTAGCATTGATGAGAGGTTAGAACTGAACGCAAGTAGTCAACAGCATGCTAGCTCGCTCTCTGGAGCTGTAGGAAACCAAACCGTTTAGCATGTTTATCATCATTTTCATTCGACATTCATGCCACAAACCATTCATGTGCACAGCACAAGGGCCAGAGTGATAAATCAAATATTTATTATGTGGTGAAAAACATAAGAATAAAAAATATGTAATCAACAGTTGCAGTTCTAGTCCTTGAGTGACACTATATTGTCCCTATATCAGTCATACAAGGCTCGGTGTTTACAGTAGCTACAGGATTCAATTTACTCACCTGCATCCAGAAGAACAGCCTTTTGGACCCTGCCTTGAATTTAAGAACACACACTCGTCCAGTGGTGCACTGGCTCACCCTCTTAAACTCACAGTCATCAGGGAAGATGATCAAATCCTGCAAAAACAGCGATCGCATGAGACACATGAGAAATCTGAAGCCTGCAAACTGAAATCCGAGAACAGTATTTCCTGCACACTCTGATCAACCGCACAGTGTAAATCTGATCGTTATCTTAACCCTATCTAATTAGGTAATGTTCTTCAAAATTCACAGTAATTAAAACAGCATACTGTGGAATCACGAAGACCTCATCATCCTCAGTCTAGGGTTGATCATGTGTGATTTTTAAGCAACAACACCTCGCATGATTGTGTGTTTTAGTGATACAATTATATATGTACGTAGATCCACAAGGGCAAATCTGATGGCAGCTGGTAGAAAATAGAGCTTCCTCGTTCCTTGAGGCTCGCGTGTTGCTCACCATCGTTTCAGACACAGTTTTGGCATTTTGGTTTTGACAGTCCATGACTCAGTTTACGACGAGTTTATTGGCATGTGAAAAAACAAAAACACACAAACTGCAATCCCCCAGTCCCACCCAGTCCTTGTTAACCAGACCAGTTGTAAACCAATGCAATGTGTAACTGAAGCTTACACAAATAAGCATCATGGTTATTGTGTGGAATATGAGCAGGTACTGACATCATCCACATTTCCAGTGGTTCTGTCCTTCCAGCAGAAATGGATAAGGGAGTCGTCTGTTTGCTGGATGTAGACCGTGCCTTTGCGCTTGTCTGGAGTCACTGTGCTGCCCTTCAGGGTCATTTTACCTGCTCTGAACTCCACCAGGTATTTGCTGGATGAACTACGTGAGCCCGAAACCAGACTGGGAAAGAGTGCTCCTGAGGACATCCTGCAAAACAAGAATGTAGCTAAGAGAGAAAAACTGAAGATCTTTTAAAATAAAAAAAGAAGGGAGAAAACGACACGCACAATGCTATTTTTGTTTTATGTTGCTGTTCATAGAGATCATTTCCGATATCAATAAATTCAGGATGGCAGACTGACTGAATAAACAAACAAACAATAAAAGTAGATTTGAGCTGCCTGGGAGAACAAAAGTTCAAGCCCATGAAATTATGTTCATTCATATGAATAAACAAAGTAATACGCAAGTAATCGAAAGTAATACCTAATTGTCGATGATAAATTCTTCTTAAAATGCCCATTTCAAGTATACTTACAGCTTAAATTCTATGTAATAATGTCAAGTCTATGCTTTTGATATCGTAATTCCATTGACATGAAAATGAACTACATATACATACACACACATATATATAGATATATACAGTATCTCACAAAAGTGAGTACACCCCTCACATTTTTGTAAATATTTGATGATATCTTTTAATGTGACAGCACTGAAGAAATGTCACTTTGCTACAATGTAAAGTAGTGAGTGTACAGCTTGTGTAACAGTGTAAATTTGCTGTCCCCTCTAAATAACTCAACACACAGCCATTAATGTCTAAACCGCTGGCAACAAAAATGAGTACACCCCTAAGTGAAAATGTCCAAATTGGGCCCAATTCGCCATTTTCCCTCCACGGTGTCATGTGACTTGTTAGTGTTACAAGGTCTCATGTGTGATTGTGTGTTAAATTTAGGGTCATCGCTCTCACACTCCCTCATAGTGGTCACTGGAAGTTCAACAGGGTACCTCATGGTAAAGAACTCTCTGAGGATCTGAAAAAAATAAATGTTGCTCTACATAAAGATGGCCTAGGCTATAAGAAGATTGCCAAGACCCTGACACTGAGCTTCAGCACGGTGGTCAAGACCATACAGTGGTTTAACAGGACAGGTTCCACTCAGAACAGGCCTCGCCATGGTCGACCAAAGAAGTTGTGTGCACGTGCTGAGCGTCATCTCCAGAGGTTGTGTTTGGGAAATAGACAGTTAAGAGGGTTAAGGCAGTGCTGGAAAATAATGGTGGCCACACAAAATATTGACACTCTCTGACATTTTCACTTAGGGGTTTACTCACTTTTGTTGCCAGCGGTTTAGTGTGTGTGTGTGTGTGTGTGTGTGTGTGTGTGTGTGTGTGTGTGTGTGTGTTTACCAGACTGGAAGTATAAACATGAGTAAATATTGATGAAGCATCAGAGCACTTCACACTAACAGGCTAAAAGCACTGTTACTCAGCCGGATTTGCAAGTAAGTGTGCTAGCTTTCTGAAGCTCGGGTATTTTTTCTATTTTCAAAACACTTGGATCCTGTTTAAAACCGACAGTGTTACAAATCTGAGATGTCACTATCAGCATTAGTAACAAACTCATAAAAGCCCTCCGTCCTCTGGACTTCGATAATACAGCTATAATATAACATAATACAGCTATATAATATAATATAATATAATATAATATAATATAATATAATATAATATAATATAATAAAAAACAGCTATATAATATAATATAATATAATATAATAAAATACAGCTATATAATATAATAAAATACAGATATTTAATATAATAAAATACAGCTATATAATATACAGCTATATAATATAATACATAATATATAATACATAATTATATATAATATAATAAAAAACAGCTATATAATATAATACAGCTATATAATATAATAAAATACAGCTATATAATATAATACAGCTATATAATATAATAAAATACAGCTATATAATATAATACAGCTATATAATATAATATAATATAATACAGCTATATAATATAATAAAATACAGATATTTAATATTATAAAATACAGCTATATAATAAAATACAGCTATATAATATAATAAAATACAGCTATATTATATAATACAGCTATATAATATAATAAAATACAGCTATTTAATATAATATAATACAGCTATATAATATAATAAAATACAGCTATATAATATAATAAAATACAGCTATATAATATACAGCTATATAATATAATACATAATATATAATACATAATTATATATAATATAATAAAAAACAGCTATATAATATAATACAGCTATATAATATAATAAAATACAGCTATATAATACAGCTATATAATATAATAAAATACAGATATTTAATATAATATAATACAGCTATATAATATAATACAGCTATATAATATAATAAAATACAGCTATATAATATAATACAGCTATATAATATAATAAAATACAGCTATATAATAAAATACAGCTATATAATATAATATAATATAATACAGATATATAATAAAATACAGCTATATAATAAAATAACG
>JAFFST010047255.1:10136-29207 GCA_022414735.1 Noturus placidus | reverse complement strand
AGAAATGAATGCTTAATCTTAACAATCTAGAAATGAATGCTTAATCTTGACATAATCTAGAAATGAATGCTTAATCTTGACATAATCTAGAAATGAATGCTTAATCTTAACATAATCTAGAAATGAATGCTTAATCTTGACATAATCTAGAAATGAATGCTTAATCTTAATATAATCTAGAAATGAATGCTTAATCTTAACATAATCTAGAAATGAATGCTTAATCTTAATATAACCTAGAAGTGAATACTTAATCCAGAAATGAATGCATAATCTTAACATAATCTAGAAGTGAATACTTAATCTAGAAATGAATGCTTAATCTAGAAATGAATGCTTAATCTTAACATAATTTAGAAGTGAATGCTTAATCTAGAAATGAATGCTTAATCTAGAAATGAATGCTTAATCTAGAAATGAATGCTTAATCTTAACATAATCTAGAAATGAATGCTGTGTATTTGGCAGATTCTTTGCCAACAGAATGAGACTATTTCAGATGTCCAGAAATAGCTTTTTAAAATAATCTTATATTTGATTTATTGTAATCTTTGGATGGGAAATTCTAGATCAATTCGACTATATACACAAGATATTTTCACGTGATTAGATGTCATTATTCTGCAGTGTTGTTCTACTACTCCTTCTAACATGATTATTAATGCAGCGAATTAATCCAATGCAGACACTAAAATCTAACTTCAACTCAGTAGCCAACAGAATACATTTTGACTCCTTTTCTTTTTAAAATAAAAGCTAGGAGGATGCTGGACAGAAAGAAGCAGAGCACAAATCAATCCAATGAGCAGGGAAATTCACTTTCCTCTATGTGGAGAGTCATTATTTTACTTTTGACCCAGCTATTATCCGAAGAGAGATTAAGTTTTGAGATAATTAGGGATTAAGCAGTAGATATGAACAGAAAGGTGTTATTAGGGCGGCTGTGTCTCAGTCGGTAGAGCGGGTTGTCCACTAATCCACTAATCGTGGGGTTGGTGGTTCGAATCCCGGCCCGGGTGATCCCATGCCGAAGTGTCCTTGGGCAAGACACTGAACCCTAAGTTGCCCCCAATGGCAAGCTAGCACCTTGCATGCAGCTCTGCTACCATTGGTGTGTGAGTGTGCTCTCATTTGTAAGTCGCTTGTAAATGTAAATGTAAAATGATATTTCTATAAAGCTGCTTTGAGACAATGTCCATTGTAAAAAGCGCTATACAAATTGATTAATTATAATTATGTTACTTTGGCAGAGTCCTCTAGGTCTTTGTTGTTGAGAAGCGCATGGTTGGTGCGGAAGACTATCCAGTCGAAGAGAGCGCCGTAGAGTGATTTAGCCATGGAGTCTCTCACTGTCCCAGCCTAGAGAAAACCACACACACACAACATCAAGAGTGTATCTGTGCGTCGTCTAATTTCTCCCTTATCTGTATTATATTTAGTGATTCACCTTAGGTATATTTTTATTTTAGGTATTGACAACAGGAAACTCCTCCAAGGTGTGAAAAGATGCAAAAATATCACCGCATTTCCAAAGAAATGTCCGGTGTAGAGAATAATAAATGACGGGCAGAACATGCGAGAGAAACACATTTTTGTAGCAGTCACAGAAACACCAGCATCACACACTTGACTAGGCGGTATGTTGTACTTCACTGGTCGTTTCAAATTTAAACCCATTTCCTTCTTACAAAACCTCCCTATATGTCACTGCTATTCTATTAGAGGTGAAACACTGGTGCGTTGGTTTACTGATAGCAGGCCTTAGTAAAGCATTAATGACACCCCCCCCCCTCTCTCTCAGATCCAGATTCCTGAAATGCAGTGGGTTTGCTGCCAAAAGCTTTAAGTGCATCCAGACTCACAAATCAACTTCTGAACCATGGCTCAATCTGTGAAACACAGCCTGCCAAGCAAGCCACTGATATTGCATCAACATGTCAAGTAACACACACCGTCCCTTTTCACAGAAGACGAAAGGAGTCAAATGTAAGTACAATAACTGGCTGATCAGGGTAAAAGGAAGATAAGTATTAAAACAGTACAGAAAACCAAACATACTGAGCAGAAGACTATCCAGAGATTATCCATTGTGGTTTGTAAAGTTCACATATTGTGTCATTTCTGTTGTAATGTGTTGTACTGTGTGTGTGTGTGTGTGTGTGTGTGTGTGTTTCAGTATGTGTCTGTGTAATGATAAGAGAATAGAAATGAAAGAAATAAATAAAAAGAGTCTAAAATCATGCCTTCCAACCTTCCTGTATTATGGATTACGGTGTTATTTTTTAGCTGAACTCTGGATGTAAGCTCTGCCACATCCACCCACCAACATTACATAAAACTCCCCCTCTTTATGAATCATTACTTTGAAATCAAGCTTTAAAAAAAACGCTCTAAACAAAAGATCGGCATTTCACATGCACTCACAGGAAAATCATTTTTACAGTGTTGTTTTTTTTTTTTTTTTAAAACTTACATAAGTGGCACTGAAATACTTAAATAAAAGAATCCTCAACCATTTATGGCTAGAACACCCAAGATGTAGATACCTAATGCTTCTATAAACACATGAGGTGTTATTTGATGTAGATCGGACTAGAGGATTAGAGCTGTTTGGATCCTGACTAATGGCTGATTAACAGTCTTTGTGGACCACAGATGGTATAAAATCAGCCAATATGGTCATTCTGTACTAACGCACCCTTAAACCTGAGCAGCAACTTCTGTGAGTAACATTTAAAATTGTTGGGTCACAAGTTCATATATACAGAAGGGTGACAAATGAAAGGAAAAACTGACATTAAATGTCTTGATGAGGCCAGCATGAGCCACCGGAAAAGATTCAGTGTGTCTTAGGATTCTGCATGGACTGATGGAGCACCATTCGTTCGATATATATTCCCCCAGCAAACCATTTAGTGACCTCTCATGCCCATCAGGATAAAGATGATCAGTGTGAACCCAACCCAAACCCCCACCAGGAAAAATTCCCCCATGTCCTATCAGAGCCATACAGTAACGTTCTCTTGGTGCAAGTCAAACCTGCATGTACCCGCTTACTCGGGGAATAAGATGGAGGATGACTCATCTGACCGGATCACTTTTTTCCACATCTCTGTAGACTAGTGCTTAGGGTTTTCCCAAATGTGCATTTATCTTTGTAATGAGAGGTTTGTGCACTGTGCCGCTATAACATCCCTCTCAATGTAGTTTCTTGCTGACAGTCTGAACACGTCCTGCATTAACATGAAATACAGTGAAGAACTGGCATGCGTCTGATTTTCCTTACATATCTCACTAATACACAAGTATCACCGTCATTGAATGTGCACTTTTTTTACCACAATATTTTCTGATGTCTTTCCCATAAATCTAAATTCAGATAGCCCTGCATGGTCTGGCTCTGCGCACTCATCTAGTCTCCCGTTCTCATACTCGTCCTCTCCATTTCTGTGCTTTAACCTCCCTTCCTCATTTTAAAACAAATAAAAAAAACCCATTCTTCTCCACCTTGCTTTTATGCTCACCTAATGCATCTATCGTACAGTGCTTATCTATGTATCTCATAGTTATGTAAGCATGCATACTTCTTTTAGCATTATTATTTGTTTTTATATTAATTATCATTGTTGTTTTTATTAATATTACAATTATTACATGCTTTTTGCTCTGGTGTATCTGTACGGTGTCTTTGGGCACCTTAAAGGCGCTTATAAATAAAATGCTACTCTTTTATTATTAAATTCTGATCACTTTCGTCACTGCTCCTGTTGAAATACAGACAGCTGGGAAGACTTTGAGAGGGAAGCTCCTGTGATTCGCCCCTAATAGTATTTTTCCTCTTTCCATCTTTATATAAATCAAGGGTTACTAATATTGTTTGACATTTTTTATATACCTTTTGGGAGAATGTTCTGTGGATTGATGAGTGGAAAGTGGAACTGTTTGGAAGACAGGGGTCCCGTTACATCTGGCGTAAACCAAACACCGAATTCCACAAAAAGAACATCATACCTACAGTCAAGCATGGTGGTGGCGGTGTGATGGTGTGGGGATGCTTTGATGCTTCAGCACCTGGGAAACTTGTAATAATTGAGGGAAACATACCAGAAAATCCTAAAGGAGAATGACCGGTCTTCAGTCCGTAAATTGAAACTCAATTTCAACATGATTATGCAGCAAGACAATGATCCAAAGCATAGGAGAAAGTCCTAGAAGTAAGTGAAAGGCCGATCTCCAGTTATCGGAAGCGTTTGGTTGCAATTATTGCTGCTAAATGTGACACAACCTGATTTTAAATTGAAGTGATAATTAGCTTTTCACATTGGTGATGGGTGTTGGATCACTTTCTTTTTCTGAATTTAAAAATAAATAATTAAAAAAAACGGTACTGTGTCTTTGCTCAGGTCGCTTTTGTTTTATGTTATATTTCATTTGAAGATCTAAAACTATTTAGTGCAGGATATATACAAAAACTGAAGAAACCAAGATAGGGCAAATCCTTTTTTCACGGCACCGGATGTGAATTACTTGTATTACAATTAAAGAAAAGCTGGGACGCTGTGTAAAATGTAAATAAACAAAAGAATGCAATGATTTGCAAATCCATACATTATTCACAATAGAACACAGAAACCATATCCATCCATCCTCAACCGCTTATCCGTAATCGGGTTGCGGGGGTAGCAGCTCCAGCAAGGAACCCCAAACTTCCTTTTCCTGAGCAACATTAACCAGCTCTGACTGGGGGATCCCGAGGCGTTCCCAGGTCAGTGTGGAAATATAGTCTTTCCACCTAGTCCTGGGTCTTCCCCGAGGTCTCCTCCCAGTTGGATGTGCCTAGGGAGGCACCCAGGGGGCATCCTTGCCAGGTGCCCGAACCACCTCAACTGACTCGTTTCAACGCAAAGGAGCAGCGGCTCTACTCTGAGTTCCTCTCGGATAGCCGAGCTTCTCACCCTATCCCTAAGGGAGAGGCCGGCCACCGTCCTGAGAAAACCCATTTCGGCCGCTTGTACCCGCGATCTAGTTCTTTATATAAGGTTTAAACTGAGGAAATGTACAGTTTTAATAAGAAAAAATAATTATTGTAATTTTGAATTTGATGGTAGCAACACGTCTCAAAACAGTTGGTACGGGGCAACAAAAGGCGGGAAAAGTAAATGTTAGTATTAAGAAACTGCTGGAGGTTAATTAGGTTAATTGGGAACAGGTTAGTAACATGATTGTGCATAAAAATTGTATCATAGAGAGGCAGAGTCTCTCAGAAGTAAATAAGTGCACCATGTGCAACTTTAATCATCACAAACTGATTAGAAGCATTGTTTGTATGTTTCCTCATTTTCATTCTAAAATCATTCATTCTTTTTACATTACAAAGGATGATTTTTTTGCATGAAGTTTCTTAGCAAGCTCGTCTGATGATACACACCGCATATGGGCAACACATCTGCGATTATTCCTGATGCATTTCAACAGAGCAAATCTCACTCACCCAGTAATCAGAAGCTCTGCTAAACACATCAATGTGTAAAGATGTTTGAGGTTTGGGACATGTTTAAGACAGTCAATAGGACCCCATGAACATTTGACTCATTTATTGATAGTAAAAAGAATACTTTGATAGTAATATTATAAATATCACATATAAAATGCATCAATTTCAAATATGACGTATGTACTGTACTGTACATACATTTCGCAATAAATAAATACATATTTAATTCATACCTCAGCCAGTTTATAAGGAACAATAAGTCGCTCTCCCACTGTCACCGTCTTTCTCGTAGTCAGAGCCTCAAAGAGCATCTCTTCCTTTACCTGACCATAAAGAAGAACTAAATCAGAGACCCAACCCATGGAACCTGGTAATTCATGCAGATACCTCAACTCTAAACTACCTCATGTGAAAGTCAGCATTTATAAAAAACGAATGAAGTGACTGTGGATAAAGTAATGGCAAGTTACTCTGTGACCTAGAAAGCACCCGATGGGAAAAAATGGCTTTGTGAAATATCTGTGGCTTGAATAACAGTGATATCAAAAACAAAAGTTATCTCAAAGATGAGGTTCCAGTAATGTTTAATTTATCCAAAAGCGTAAAGAACTTCAGTCCATAAATACAGCAGTGGTTTAAACTTGCCTAGATTGAATGAACTCAGTGGATTCCAAAATGCATTCAGCTTCCAGCATGTGGTGAATCTAAAAATGATGTGCTGCTTTATAAATGTCTCAAAAGCATATTAATATTGTGTCTGGTCAATTATGTTAAATAAATTCGTACCTTTTGTTGCCAAGACATTGTAAAATATAAATACAGCTATTCAGTGAATTTAATGGCCCTTAACAAAATCCCAGCTTTTACATGCTGAGATCACTTCATGACTGCAAAACAAGAGCCAAATGTATGTTTGATTTAAAGCAAAGTTATTCAAGCCAACTTTCTACAAAAGCTGAAAGTTCACTAAACAAAACTAAGATGATCAGATAAAACTGACTTGGGGGGGAAATGAGGGGCGTTGGTTAGGGAAAATGCATCAAACATTGTGTGGTCTTTATCAGCTATTCTGCACTGCTTGCCAGGACTGAGATGCCATGTAGTCTGTAATCTGAACACATCTGAGAGAACGTACAGCTTCTTTTTTTCATAAGCACTAACATTATTACCTGAACAAAACTCTTACACTTACCTCTAGCAGTTCAGAGATGGTGGGGAGCACTTCAGGATTACAGATATCGATACAGTCGTCTCTATACGTCTTTTTCTTGTAACGTATGTTCCCCAGAAGAAGGATGGCAGACAGCAGGGAGAAAATTCTGGCAGAAAAGACACGTGTTCCATTAAAGATCCGACAATTAAAGAGGAAAATTAAAGTCTGTTCATGCTAACAATTTGAGAATGCGCCACTTTTCTAGATCGGAAAATGACTTAAGTTCTAAGATAATGACTTGGATAAACGCATACAGTGAGGGGAAATAAGTATTCGGACACTTTTTTTTGTTTGTGATCACTCGAGAAGTCAGCGGTCACTCGGAAAAAGTCTTGCAGGATGGCCTGAAAGCAGCGGGAACAACAGTGACAGAACAATAAGCAATGAGTTGCATGTATAATCCCTAAAACACTATACCCAAAATGAAGTATGGAGATCATATGGAGAGCATCATTATATGAAGCTGCTTCCCTGCAAACAGTACAGGGGCATTACACAATGTACCAGGGCATATTAGAGGAGTTCCAGACAAGACACTGAATCTCAGGAGATGATGTTTCAACAGCCGGAAACATACAGTCCTCTCCGAAACTATTGGAACGACAAGGCCAGATCAGATATCCGGGTTTGATGCGTGTTAAACAATATAAAATATAGAACCTTTTGTATCAGACCACCCAAATTTTAGGTTAGCAAAAGTATAGGAACAGATCAGTCTTGAAGTAAATTAAAGTAAATAACGCTTAATATTTAACACTTAATATTAAGCCTGCGACTCGCTGACATCACCAAATTATTGGTTTCTTCTTTTGTGATGATTTTCCTGGCTTTTACTGCAGCCTCTTTGAGTTGTTGTATGTTTCAGGCATTTATCCCTTCAGTCTCCTCTTCAGGAGCTGAAATACTGCTCAGTTGGGTTAACGTCTGGTGATTCACTTGGCCAGTCTAAAACCTTCCACTTTTCCACCCTGAAAAGTCCTTTGTTGAGTCGGCAGTGTGTTTTGGATCATTGTCTTGTTGCATGATAAAAGTTTAAAAGATTCATTTCTATGCATTTCTCTTTAGATTGTCAGACAAAACGTTCCCGTAAACTTCTGAATTCATTCTGCTGCTACCATCATTAGTTACATCATCAATAAAGATTAGTAAGAATGTTCCAGAAGCAGCCACGTAAGCCCAAGCCATGATGACACTACCTCCACCATGCTTTACAGATGAGCGTGTATGTTTTGGATCATGAGTAGATCCTTTCTTTCTCCACACTTGGGCCTTTCCATCACTTTGGCTTTACTTCACAGCTCTCACAATGTTTCTATCATCAGCTGTTGTTATTTTCCTTAGCCAACCCAATAGGTGTCTGTTGCTCAGTACAACAGTGGTCTCTTTCTTTTTCAGAACATTCCAAATTGTTTTATTGGCCCAATGTTTTCGCAATGCCTCTGATTGATTTTCCCTCTTTTCCCAGCTTCAAAATAGTATGATTTTCTCCCATAGACAGTTATCTGATCTTCATGTTGGTTTATCCTATTTAAACAACAATCCTTTTTAATGAAGTCTTTTCAGATGAAACTGAAGGCTAAAACGGAGTCGATATCCAGAGCTATGTATTGTTTAAACAGTCAATCTAATAGTTTCTCACCAACAAATTGGATGGTCAGATACAAAATATGCTATGTTCTATGTGGTTTAACACATCTGTATATACAGTAAACACTAGGAAATTAAAGCTGAAATTGTAAACTCTCTTCCCAAAAGTCTCCAGCAAAAAAAAATTAATTGGCCTTGTCGTTCCAATAGTTTCAGAAGGGACTGTACAGCCAAAATAATTCAAGACTGGTTTCTAAAAAAGAAGGTGAAGGCCTTGCTTGGCCTAGCCATTCTCCTGAGTTTATTTATGGAGGATTTTGAAATTGCGAGTCCTTCAGAAGGGCCCTTTTAACTTTGGGGAATTGAAGATGATTTGCCAAGAGGAATGGGCCAAAATTGAACCACAATGCTTCCAAAAGCTAATTACTTCCTACCATAGACATCTCGATGCTGGAATTGCCAACAACAGCTGTTATAGCAATGGCAAAAACAACAACAAAGTGCCAATACTGGTAATTCGTGGTGTCCGAATACTTTTAGCTCCTAACATATATTTATTCTTATGAAAACATTATGTGTACAAATTTGAAATAGATATATGCACAGGAAGTATATACTTATTTCCCCTTACTGTACTTAGGCAACACATTCAGGTTTGAACCCGTCTGTATTTATTAGCAAAAGAGCTTTGTTTTCACATTAATGGTATGTGAAGTTAAACATAATGTCCTCTTCATGCTGGTGAAGTGGTATGATGCGTTCCTACTGTTTGCGAGTGGCTGGCAAGAATCCCACCATCTCCATGGCTAGTTGTAGCCTCTCAAAGTCATGCTTCAGATCCTCTCCTTCCACAGTGAAACAGTCCTAAAAAAGTCAAAGTTTCTACATCAGAACAGCTTTCACAAATTCCAGTCACTCACTGCAAAAGTTTTGCATGCTTATTATCTCAAACTGTAGCCAACTGCAACATGCTTTGCTAATAATATGCTAGCACACCAAGGTTACTAAACCTCCTCGGCAGTAGCAATAAAATCTCCACATTCCTTCGTTAATTAACTGCAGAAATATGGTATATGGAAATATTGGCATAGATTGTGTCTGGCATCAAGTTTTTCACCCAGAGTTGACGTTAAGAATATTTCATGGGACAAAACACTGTGTCCAAGTTTAGCTAACAATACCCTTTGACACCAGCTCAGTGATGCTACATTTTTTTTTCAGTTTTACAATGTTAGCGTGTGTATGCACACATGTGGTCCATGAAATCTTGACTTACAGTGTGTAGCATTGTTTTTTTTATTTTTGCTTGTTTTATTGCTCGCCCGGCTTATCATTATTACATACCAGGGCTCCTGTTAAACATCCAGCTCTATGAGTGAGGTCCAGGGACTTCTTTACACCTCATCAAAGCCCATCCCCCCCCCCCAACAAAGCCCATCCATGTGCCACAGACGAAAAAGCCAGTTCTCTAAGTTTATATGCTCTCGTTCCAATTAAAATGCTGACTTGCTGCTTTTTATCAGCCAACTGACAATATTTGATACATTAAAACACACTGGAAAAACAAAGTCTATGTGGCTGGCAGAAGGAGCTGGAGCTACAGGCCAAACACCAAAACCCTAACACCAGTGTATCTAAAAAAAAAAAAAACGGTCCTGCTGGCTAGTTTGGTGACTTGTGCGCTGCTGTTTTTTTTCACTTGTTAAACATTTAAAACGTTCTACAAAGTATCTGCCAGAGACAATAACTAAGGAACGTAATGATAAGGCTTTTAAGATGAGCTGAGGCTCATTGTATTCAAGTGTATTCATACACATTGCACATATACAGTATCTCACAGAAGTGAGTACACCCCTCACATTTGTGTAAATATTTGATGATATCTTTTCATGTGACAACACTGAAGAAATGACACTGTGCTACAATGTAAAGTAGTGAGTGTACAGCTTGTGTAACAGTGTCAATTTACTGTCCCCTCAAAATAACTCAACACACAGACATTAATGTCTAAACCGCTGGCAACAAAAGTGAGTACACCCCTAAGTAAAAATGTCCAAATTGGGCCCGATTAGTCACTTTCCCTCCCCGGTGTCATGTGACTTGTTAGTGTTACAAGGTCTCAGGTGTGAATGGGGAGCAGGTGTGTTAAATTTGGTGTTATCGCTCTCACACTCCCTCATACTGGTCACTGGAAGTTCAACATGGCACCTCATGGTAAAGAACTCTCTGAGGATCTGAAAAAGAAATGTTGCTCTAAATAAAGATGGCCTAAACTATAAGAAGATTGCCAAGACTCTGACACTGAGCTGCAGCACGGTGGCCAAGACCACGCAGTGGTTTAACAGTACAGGTTCCACTCAGAACAGACCACGCCATGGTCAACCAAAGAAGTTGAGTGCACGTGCTCTGCGTCATATCCAGAGGTTGTCTTTGGGAAATAGACGTATGAGTGCTGCCAGCACTGCTGCAGAGGTTGAAGGGGTGGGGGGTCAGCCTGTCAGTGCTCAGACCATACACCGCACACTGCATACAAAGACAAGTGTGTCTTCCCTACAGTCAAGCATGGTGGTGGTAGTGTCATGGTCTGGGGCTGCATGAGTGTTGCCGGCACTGGGGAGTTACAGTTCATTGAGGGAACCATGAATGCCAACATGTACTGTGACATACTGAAGCAGCGCATGATCAGTATGCAGTATTCCAGCATGATAACGACCCCAAACACACCTCCAAGACGACCACTGCTTTGCTAAAGAAGCTGAGGGTGAATGTGACGGACATGGATCCAAGCATGTCTCCAGACCTAAACCCTATTGAGTATATGTGGTGCATCCTCAAATGGAAGGTGGAGAAGCACAAGGTCTATAACCTCCACCAGCTCTGTGATGTCGTCATGGAGGAGTGGAAGAGGACTTCAGTGGCAACCTGTGAAGCTCTGGTGAACTCCATGCCCAAGAGGATTAAGGCAGTGCTGGAAAATAATGGTGGCCACACAAAATATTGACACTTTGGGCCCAATTTGGACATTTTTACTTATGGGTGTACTCACTTTTGTTGCCAGTGGTTTAGACATTAATGGCTGTGTGTTGAATTATTTTTAGGGGACAGTAAATTTACACAAGCTGTACACTCACTACTTTACATTGTAGCAAAGTGTAATTTCTTCAGTGTTGTCACATGAAAAGATATCATCAAATATTTACAATATTTAAAAGTGTACTCACTTTTGTGAGATACTGTATTTATTCTTGGATAAGGAAATTGGTTAGATGCTCCAGTAGAAGAAAAGTAATGTTAAGTAAGCAGTCAAAAATTGTACAGCGCCCCTACAGTGCCTGGGTATTACAACAATATTGGCACAATTGTTGTGATGCCTACTGCAAAGATAACACTGAAGTGGCCGTACACAAATAAATGTGTGCTGATGTGCAGAAAAGACCCCACTGAGCACAGCACAGAGAGAAACAAGCAATAAAGCACAGCCTGTGCCTGCCATGGCACGCACGCACGCACGCACGCACAAACACACACACGCACGCACAAAGAAAGGGAGGGAGGTAGCATGATGAAAGCATTGTTCACACCCGGCACAAACAGGTTATACACACATTCAGATAATACTGACCAGCTCGCTCTCATAGTAATTTTCCCAGTGTAGTCTGTGCACTTTCTTTGTCATCTGGAAGTAAGTTACAATGAGTTAGGAGGTACAGATAACCACTCCCTCTCTCAATGGTACACGCAGACATGCATATACTGTACTGAACATGAGGTGCTGATAAGACACGAGATGTGACGAATGAGAACACAGGAACACAGTACAAACAAAAATCCAGTAATTCACAGGTGATGTTTACAGACGTCCATACTGAAATCCTTTTCACACTTATTACACCCAATGACGATTCGGTCATGGATTCGAGCTAAATCTTTTTGCTCGTGTCTGAACACCATACCACCTCTTTGCACATTTCTGAATTGCACAGTTCAGAAAAAAAATTTACTGTATATATAGTTTACTGTATATATAGTTACTGTACTGTCTTGCGCTGTTTTGCACACGTCTGCACGTGCACTTTACGTATAAATGTCTAGGTCCTATTTACTTTAATCCTCCAGGTCCTGCACATTCTTAGCATTTAGAGCATCTTCTGCATATTTCGCTCCTTTCCAGCAGTGACTATAAGATGTTGAGATCCATCTTTTCATGCTGTGGACAACTCTAGGACTCGTACACATACAGACGATGCTGGAAAAGTAAAGAATGTGCAGGACCTGGAGGATTTTCCTGAAGAACAGTGGACAGTTTAACTGCTCAGGACAAACAAGGGACTCATGACCAACTCTCACAAAACATAAACACAGTCACTGGTCATCCAGGTAACATATCAAGGGTATGTAAACTTTTGAACGGGATAATGTTTATATATTCAGCTATTATCTTGTCTTGTAGACTTTATGTAAACATCTGTTAAGCCAAATAGCTTATTCGGGGCAGCACTAAATAAAAAACAACATGGGATTTTTTGATCCCTCTTATTTTGTTAACAGTATTAAGTTTTCGCAGATTCTTCAAGGGGTATGTAAACTTTAGGGCACAACGGTATATGGTTGAAATGACAATGAGCCACTTGACTTGATGTTAGTTTTCAATTATCAGTTCGATATTGAACAACAGTAATGAATAAATTCTGTTGCAACTAAATATGGAAGAAAGGGGGGGGTTGAAGTTCGCCAGATGTAGGAGCATTACAACCAGCGAGGAATCTCGGGCCACGCTTGGCCCGGACACGCTACCCGACAGAGCACATCAGTGCAGTCTGGAGTTACAGAGATGACGAGCGATGCAGCGCTGAGAACAGCTTCGTACTGAGTAAGCACGTAGCTGTCCGCCATGACAGGAAAGGCAGAACACCCGCCCCATCTCACGCTGGTTCTGCCCCATGCTTCAAACCATGACTATCACCATGGCAACAGAGGCACCCAGCAACATGGAGAATCCTCATGTTCTTTGTGTGAGAAGGATCATAGGGTGTGCGCAATAGTGACAAACATCTTGTTGGAGGGGGGATGACAACGAACCGTGTGCTTCTTTCGCAAAGTAAATACATAAAGAAATGACGGAATAAAGGTATCTAAAATCTTTTTTTTTTTTTTTTTACACGTGCATGTATAGTACCTGGTGTAGTATGTAAGCACAGTGTAGGTCTGTGTGCTTTCTCCTTAGTGGAGATAAATGAATGTAAGGTGAACATTGTATTTTGACAAAAAAGGAAACAAAAGAAAGGATAATGAACAAACTGTTTTCAATCTGCTGTGAGTTAGAAGCTCTGAGAGGAAGACAGAAGGACAGACCGAGCCTCACCTGGTTCAGGTAATGATATTCGTCTGGCTTCAGCAGGTGGAAGGCTTTTCTCTCCTCATCACTTGCTCCCGCCAAAAGGTAATAAAACACATGGTAGTTCCTTTTGACAGAGAGAAAATTTTGGTATATTAATATATATATATATATATATATATATATATATATACACAATATCCAGCACAATTCAAAATACACCGAACTTCACTGGAGCAAGACTGAGATCCCTCACGTGAAAGCTTGCACTACGGTATATTAACATATTCATATCATAAATACACTATATGGTCAGAAGTACTGTATGTGGACCCCAGACTATCACATCTATATGTTGTTGTTGAACATCCCATTCCAGATTTAGTCCCCACTTGGTTGTTATAAGAACCCCCATTCTTCCGGGAAGGCTTTCCACTAGATTTTGGAGCATGGCTGTGGGGATTTGTGCTTTAGTGAGGTCAGGCACAGATGTTGTCCGAGGAGGTCTGGCACACAGTCGGAGTTCCAGTTCAGTACAAAAGTGTTCAGCGGGGTTGATGTCAGTGCTCAGTACAGGACACTTGAGTTCTTCCACACCAACTTTGGCAAACCATGTCTTCATCGACCTCACTTTGGGCACATCGGCATTTCCATGCTGGAACAGGTTTGGGCTTCATAGTTCCAGTGAAGGGAAATCTTACATCTGCAGCATACAAAGACATTCTAGATAATTGTGTGGGATGTCTCTGTTATATTCTAGAGACAATTGAGTGCTTCCAACTTTCAGTGTGATGCTCAGGTGTCCACAAACCTTACAGTGGCCATATCGTGTACATATTTACATTTACTCATTAACCACACCCATGGTAGACCCACTGTATTTAAAAAACAAATATGCTCTCTAAAGTATACATTACCTATTGGGATTAAGATCTCCACATTAAAGTCTGTAAAACTATAACCATCTACAAAAACCTGGCCACCTGCAGTGCATGCATAGTTAAACTCAAACAAACAGATACAGGCAGTGATATAAACAGGACTGGCAATCTGGCTCTCAGATCACAAGACTTCTTTTCTGGGAACATGAACAGCTTTTTAATAGATCCCAGGTCTTAGGAGTTCAATTGTGTCCAGTTGGGTTCATGGGTGATATTAACTTTTCTCTCACAGAACAAGGAGCATGGCAGCACGTGTGGCTGAGGACTCACATGACCGATGACAGAGCAATGATTATTAAAACCAACAGATACTGCAACTGGCAAGAGAAATAGAGGACATGGACCAGTTAAGAAAAATAATTGCAGAAATGTAACTGAATACAAATCCATTACTTGGATTAAAGAGATACAAATACAGACGCACATGAATAGGTGCACTGTTGTTTTTTTTATTGCATCGATTCGTCCACTAGTTAACTGTTGACTCCAGCTGACTACAGACCCATGTTGTGCTCGCTTTGTGTGAAGCTTTCATTTTTAACGTTTCCTTTTTAAATGGCCCCGTCACTTCCCAGCAGACCCACAATGCTGTGCATAGAATATCATTATTATCATTAAACTATTCTTATATACAGTGGTAATTATAAACCCAGTCATGGCCATCGGAGCAACGGGGAACGAGCTGGCATTTGACCATGCACTTTTCATACTGTTGGGGTGGTGACCCAGCACTTCAGGCAATAATAGACTCGGTTGAAAAACCAATCAAAACTTCCAGTTCAGTTTCTCCTAAAGGGGATCTCCTAGGAGTGATAAAGAGTTAACTGCTGAGGCTATGGTGGTTAGGCGGTTAAAACTCTGGGTTATTGATCAGAAGGTCGGGGGTTCAAGTTCCAGACTTCCAAGCTGCCAGTGTTGGGCCCTTGAGCAAGACCCTTAACCCTCTCTGCTCCAGGGGCGCTGTATCATGTCTGACCCAAACTTCCTAACATGCTAGGATATGTAAAGAAAAGAATTTCACTGTGCTCTAATGTACTGTATATGTGACCAATAAAGACTCATTATCATTATCACTGGTGCTTAATAATCATATGTTGAATCAGTATCTTCAATATTTAAAGAGACATGCACATGTTCTGCATTCTGAATCAATTATGAAACATTCTTCAAATAAAGTAAGTAAGGCTTGCTGGAAAAATGTTTAGCAAAACAGACAGTTACTACATTTCCATCCATGGATTATTATGTGAATTTCGGGATATCGCTCGACTGAGGCGAAACTTTTTTTTTATTCGATAAGAAGACATGTCGATAAACTACGATGGAAGCATATTTACCAAACAAATTCCTCGATGCACATCAAAAAAATTCAGGTGACTTTGCCTCAACAAATTATACGATTGGTTAATTGGCTCAGAAAAGCATCGATGCTTTGTGCCAGTTTCGCCGGAAGTGGCGATGTTTTTATTCTCTTAAACACATGGGATGGAAACGGTGCTTTATTCGCAAATGTTTTGTGCGATATTCCAATTTTTAAAGTTAAAGTTAGATTCGCAACTGGGATGGAAACATAGTCAGTGACAAACAGCCTACTGTGGAATATGTCTTCAGTTTTTCCAGTCGAAACAATGCTTGTGTTCATTTTTTATTTCATGCTTCATATGATGTGTTCATTCAAACGTGTGAATGATGGTGAAAGGTACACTCGTGGCAACTATATTTGATTTTATTCCAAGGACAAAAGAATGTAGGAAAAAATGTCAAACGTGGGCGGAGTGAAATCTAGTTTTATTTATATACATTTATGTGATGCTAATCGTGTGTCTTTTTCAGTGTACTAAAGTCTGCATTCACAGAATTGCTGTTCTGAACACTATTAACCCCCCTGAAAAAAAAAACCCAGAGTATGGTCACCCTAGCTTGTATAATGTAACGTCACCCACTTCAGGGACAGTGATCTTTTGTTTATTTATTTATTTTATTAAAACAAATCCAAACATTGAACATGTTCCATCCATCCATCCATCCATCCATCTTCAACCGCTTACTCCTTTTCAGGGTCACGGGGGAACCTGGAGTCTATCCCAGGAGGCATCGGGCACAAGGCGGGGTACACCCTGGACAGGGTGCCAGTCCATCGCAGGGCACAATCACATACACACTCACATTCATACACTACGGACACTTTAGACACGCCAATCAGCCTAACATGCATGTCTTTGGACTGGGGAACATGCAAACTCTGCACACACGGCCCTGGCGGGACTCGAACCCCGGACCCTGGAGGTGTGAGGAGGACGTGCTAACCACTAAGCCACCGTGCGCCCCACATTGACCATGTTTTAAGCTTAAAATAAACTCTAAATAAAAGTATTTTCAATCATATTGCTTTTCTCTTGACTTGTGCCCTGCGATGGACTGGCACCCTGTCCAGGGTGTACCCCGCCTTGTGCCCGATGCCTCCTGGGATAGGCTTCAGGTTCCCCGTGACCCTGAAAAGGAGTAAGCGGTTGAAGATGGATGGATGGATGGATGTATTTACATATGTGAACTTGAAGTAATCCAAAAAATAATCCGATTACATGACTTTCATATTGTGATACTTGGATTACGTTACTGATGACATTTTTCATGAAGTAATTTGTAACTGTAACAGAATAAAATTTTTAAAGTAACCCCCCCCTAAACCCTGTAGGTTTCAGTCCTGGTATCGAAAGAAAAAGAGCGGTACTGTATCATCTACAGAATATAGATACAGATAGTGGCGCGGTGATCTTACCTCTCATTGTACTCCTGATAGACCAGCCTAGATTTCTCTAGTAGATATTTCTCCACATAGGCTCTGAAACATATCGGCACATTTATAACCTGACCACTTTAACATGCAAGAGATTTTCTCTTCAAGTAGGAAAACGAATGAGACATGCGGTAAGAAGACGAGACGGACACTGAGTGCTAGCTTACCCTCTCACTGTGCCGCTCTCCTGATAGTTAACTTGGATGAACTTGCCGAAGCGGCTGGAGTTGTTGTTGTGGGCCGTTTTGGCATTCCCGAACGCCTGATGACAAAAAAATAAAAAAAGGGATACAGATGTTTTAGAAAAGAAAACATCATGAGATAAAGCAGGTCATAGTAAGGTATGGAGCTTGGAGACTTTTTGATCAGAGTGAACAGGCAGCAGTAGAGTCCTTACAGACACGACCGTGTTTGTTGATCTCGCAGCTCTCTAGTAATACATGACTCTTTCAGCATTAAGCTCAATGGCGGAATCGCAGTTGACAGAGCTGATGGTTGACCACGTGGCCAGTGAAATCGTGTATTAATTACAGTTGCTTGGTATTCTTTACGCCCAGTCTGCTCAGTGCAGAAATAACTGGAAGGATAAATCTCTCAAAAGCACTTCTCCTCGTCCTCAGTCTCCTGTACTGACAGGAAACTCCGCCATTCACATCCATTTCAATTCAATTAACACTTTATGGTGTGGAGACCTTTTCCACACCACTCATATCATTACTGCTCTGCTTATTCTTCAGCTCATGCAGAAACACACATGCCTGATCATGACTTGCCTGCCTCTGGGAGCATTCACAAACTTTCCGGAGGGAATTCTTCGCAAGATAACTTTTTAAAAACATATCAACTGGAATGACATATGGACCCCAAATGCAGCATTTGTAGATCGCGGTGTAACCTGGCCTGGGCATTCAGGGCTGCAGCTGTAGATTTTTTACTTAGTCCTGAATAATTGTCCACTTGAAGCGGTTTGTCACCAAGTCAGTTAAAGAGTTGAAACTGAAACACTAACGTCCTCTGATGCTGAGCAGGAAAACAAGGTGTGTAAACATCGGCTAGCAACACCAAACTAGCCTAGTCTCATGTACAATAGCCTAAAAGTTTTATATTTTTGATCAGTCTAGCAGTTCTGCAACACCCAAGACAAGTTTCAAATTTGTCCAATTTTCACATTTTTAAAGCAATTAGCCCTCGCATGCGATAATAATAATAAAAAAAAAGCACGTTAACTATCTATTTAGAAGTAGGTTTTAAGACATTTTTTGATGGAGAAGAATCTAGACTCTATACAAGAATCTAGAATCTAGACAGGGCGGCTGTGGCTCAGCCGGTAGAGCGGGTTGTCCACTAATCCACTAATCGTAGGGTTGGTGGTACGAATCCCGGCCCGGGTGATCCCATGCCGAAGTGTCTTGCTAAGGTGCCCCCGATGGCAAGCTAGCACCTTTGGTACTCCATTGGTGTGTGAGTGTGTCTCATTTGTAAGTCGCTTGTAAATGTAAAAGGATATTTCTGTAAAGCTGCTTTGAGACAATGTCCATTGTAAAAAGCGCTATGCAAATTAATTAATTTATTTATTTAGCCCCGCATGATTTTTTTTTTGTATTTATAATTTTTACACTTTTCAGAGTACAACAAAATATATCAATACAGAATCAATAATTTTTTTTTTACCCAACAACAGCCCCTCCCACCCCGCCCAGGAAT
>JAFFST010047254.1:129983-157601 GCA_022414735.1 Noturus placidus | reverse complement strand
AAAAATTTCAGTCTCTCGATGTGCAAATCTGATAGAGACATACCCCAAGCGACTTAGAGCTGTAATCACAGCAAAAGGTGGTGCTACAAAGTATTAACTTAAAGGGGCTGAATAATTTTGCTCGCCCAATTTTTCAGTTTTTATTTATTGAAAAAGTTTGAAATATCCAATAAATTTGGTTCCACTTCATGATTGTGTCCCACCTGTTGTTGATTCTTCACAAAAAATTACAGTTTTATATCTTTATGTTTGAGGCCTGAAACGTGGCAAAAGGTCGAACAGTTCAAGGGGGCCGAATACTTTCGCAAGGCACTGTATATTTGCATGGTGCTGTCAAGCTTAAACATAAGCATGTTGGTCATAGTAAATGAGATTTTGGATTCCGGCATACGCCGTATTTTATCCTCCTTACCTCACTGAGTGTAGGGAAGCGCAGCTGTGCTGTCTTACACAAGCTTCCATCCACATAGATTGTGACCAGGTTCTGTCCGAACGGCCTTCGACCCGAGATGTGCACTATAGCTAAAGAGTGCTGCAGAAAAAAAAAACAGCATATTTACAAGTGCTTTACATGCACTAGGCAAGCGTATTTGCGTGTGCGGTGCACAGTGTGTACGTCACTTACCCAGGCGCCATGGTTGAAGGGCATCTCCGGCAGTGAAACAGCCATGTACTCCTTCTTGGTGCATACAGCCACTACCAACACTCCCTCCATGGTGAAGAAAGCCTCGAACCCTGTCCCACTTGCTGTGAAGAAGCTAGGAGAATCAATTAGAAATTGTCTTACATACTGTAGACGAGACAGTCTGGTATAGGATGAGATTGTACGGTGGTGCTTGAAAACCCTTTAGAATTTTCTACATTTCTGCATAAATATGACCTAAAACATCACCAGATTAATGATTTGGAATAGGCCATTCAATGTCCTGACCTTACTTCAAGAGAAATGTTGTGGAAGGACCTGAAGCAAGCAGTTCATGTGAGGAAACCCACCGACATCCCAGAGTTGAAGCTGTTCTGTACTGAGGAACGGGCTAAAATTCCTCCAAGCTGATGTGAAGGACTGATCAACAGTTACGGAAACGTTTAGTTGCAGTTATTGCTGCACAAGGGGGTCACACCAGATACTTAAAAGGTTCAATACTTTTTTTTTTTCCCCAAATACTTTTGCCACTCACAGATATGTAATATTGTAATGTCATTTTCCTCAATAAATGACAGTGTATAATATTTTTTCTCGTTTGTTTAATTGGGTTCTCTTCATCTATTTTTAGGACTTGTGTGAAAATCTGATTATGTTTTAGGTCATATTTATGCAGATATATAGAAAATTCTAAAGGGTTCACAAACTTTCAAGCACCTATGTATATAAAAATTAACAGAAGAAATAAAATAGTATTAGTAAATAAAAAGTTATGAATCACTGATCTGACATTTGGTCATTATTTTCTGACTCACACTGTCTTGTATTTAGATTAGTAATCCCGTCACGGCCATGTCATAATGCACTGTATTATAGAAACGAGCTATGATAACCGACGGATAGCGTTCATATTGACATTGTATTATCTTCAGAGCACCATGTGATATATTTGTATGCGAAAACAAACCCACCTGTAGAGCTGTTTGCGGCGAGGGCCCTTGGTCATGCGGCGTGTATTATCAGGGACGGTGATATGCGACTCAGAGTGGTGTTGCTGCACTGGAGGAGGGAAGTTGGTATTGAGGGACAGCCAGGCGTGAAATGCGAAGCCGCTACCCGGCCAGCGGTGGATAGCGGGCACCATGATGCCAGCCATGGGTGGCGTGAGGTCAAAGTACTGCAGAGCACTAGTGCCCGTGTGGATGTGGGCGGCCATTGCAGCAAGTGCCCGTACGGTGCGAGTGCAGTAGGGATGAGGTGGTGAGCCCGGGTTTGTGCACAGCAGTCTCAGGAGGCTCTTCAGGTGATGAGGGCGCAGTGAGAGTGAGCCGAGCTCCTGCACGAGGCCCAACAGAGCGTCTGCACACTGGCGCTCAAGCCGCTCGGGACCCTGGTTCAGGACATCCAGAACGGCGTCCACTAATCCGGCTTCCACGGCTACCGAGCGGCACGCCAAAGAACCACGACACACGGCCAACAGCCATTCGCAAACCAGCAGCTGCAGAGAGCGAGACCCTAGCTCGGGAAGCCACTGCAGAAGCAGGAGAAGGGGCTGCTCGTTACTAATTCCCAGCGGGACAGCTTGGCAGTTCTCTCCTTCTACTGCCTGCAGACCGGTGGGGAGATAAGAGAGGACAGAAGGCAAGGGAGAGAACAGGGATGAGATGAGAGCAAAAAAAAAAAATTGAAAGAAGAAAGAATGCAGGGTGGTTACAAAAAAGTAGCGATGTGAGATAAATGCAGTACATATCATTCATATCAAGGGCACATTCTAAATTTTGACTGAACTGTGAGCGAGTTCACGTACCATGTTCATGAGCTCTTGGAGGAGCCTTTTGGTTGGCTGCCCTTGACTTTTTAAAACATCAAAGAGCTGAGAGTATCCTATGCGCTCCTTAAAGACCTCCTACAAAGGAAAGCACACAGAAAAAGAAAAAAAAAACTCTTTCATATCGGGAAAACTTTATAACACAAAATACAGGAACAGTTTACAGATGCACCACACTAGTGTACATTATGGTATGATTTAACTTGCATCCATTTCCTGTACTGCTTATCCCCTGGATCCTATCACAGGAAACTCAGGGTACATTGCAGGGACACCATGGACATTTACAGATGCCAATCAGACTACAACCCATGTCTTTGGATTGGGGGAGTACCCAGGGGAAACCCCGAAAGCACAGGAAGAGCATGTGCGACCCCTGTGCACCCCGGAGGTGTGAGGCGGATGTGCTAACCACTAAGCCACGATTCTCCATAGGTTAACTTCACTTCACATATACATACACATAAAAGCAATGACAGCAATCAGCCAATATTAAAACATTAAGAAAAGACACACTGTTTATAACACACGGGTAAAAAGAAGTCTGGCACCAAACAGGCACTGTGGTTTCATAATATTCCTTTAAATAATGTGGATAAGATAAGCTACAGCCACTTCTCTTCTGTGTGTTTACCAAGCTTTCAAACACTCTCAGATATCAGCACTTAGTGCTAGTAATGAGGAAAAATAATCAGAGTGCTACATGACTAGAAGACTTACAGAACTTTAAAGGCTTATATGCAGAAAAGAAAGGGGGATTTGATGTAGGGATGAAGTGGCCAAGGTGTGCGTGTGTGTATGAGTAAGACTAAGAGCACACATACCTTGGCAGATGGTGAGTTGCTCATGATGGCTGTAAGGACTCCAATGGCATGTACTGTAATGCAGTCAGAACCTTTTTCCCAGACCTACAAACAGACACATGACCCGCGCTGCCAGATTATTACATGATTATTACAACGACTTACTGTCTGTAGCCCAACAACTCTCATGTCTCACTACCATGTCAGTGTCACCACTCAGTAGTGGTAACATGGTGTACTCTTCCCACTGACGGATACGCTGGCAACCGATGGGCTACAGTTAAAAACTATATATAAAACAAACTAACTATATATACAAACTAACTGATAAAATGGCCAATGAGTCTAGCCACTATAAACGGTAAGTCTTGTTTACAAATGCACACGTGTGTGTTACTGTAGCTAAATAAATGACATGCAGAAGCATTTATTTCACAAAAGGCCTCATTTATCGATCTTTTAGTGCTCGTGTGTAAATGTTTTCCCAACAGAGTTACAAATTACATTTACATTTATTAATTTAGCAGACGCTTTTATCCAAAGCGACTTACAAATGAGAAAATACAAATGCAAAATTACTCGGTAATGCTGATTTTCTTCATGTTCACATGGAAAAGCCCATAAAGTACCAAGTGCGTTCATAGCACATCTGATTTATATTTAGTGACGCCCACCATCACCATAAAAGGCAACGCTCCCAGGGAGCTGAAAACAAAACGACACCTGGAAGGTGAAAGAGTACATAATGGCTAATGTAAGAACTCTTCCTCCTGTTACACAGAAGACTTATTTGTCTTCATTTACACTCCTTACTTAACACTTTTTTTTGTCTCCTGAGCCTTTGACACTTACAATTTTACACTTTACGCTCTTTGAAATTTCTGTTGAATTATTTACTTATCTGCACCCATTTTGTGTCTTTCATTTCCTCCATATCTTTTATTATGCTTTCAGCTTTGTGAAGCACTATTGATTTGCCTTTGTGAACGAAACGTCGCCTCGTCAAAGCCTTAATTTATGATTTGGAGCCGATCGATCAAGGTTCTTGTGGGATACAGACATTTTCCGAACTAACTGGATTGTCATGAAGGTCCTTGTATATATATGTTCTTCACGAATACATTTGTTCATATCTCGTTTGATAAATGAGGCCCAATATCAAAATGATCATATATTCCTTTCAACATGAAGATTTTGTTCTCCATTTAGAGCTAAATACACATACACACATGCATGCATACACACACACACACGTCAAAATATGAAATGCATATTTCAAGAAACAAGAGTTTCTGCATCTCTAAAACAAAATGCCAAACACATGATTAACCAAAACCCCAACACTAATCAACCATCACCAAACACATACCCCGTCTCTCCTTATGAGACAAGTTACATGAGACAGCACATGCAAAACCAACAAAAAAAAAAAAAAAAAAAAAAAAAACCATGACCCATTGCAGGAAAACATGTATGAATGTTGACACAACTATACACAGATCTCTAGGTAACACATGCACAAATACGTTCACACCAAACATAAACCCATGCGCCAAAACACACCAAACACTCGCCAACAGTAAACTCTCCCTCCATATCTGAAGAGCCTAAAAGCAAGACTACATTTCTTGTTTTTCTTGTGTGCATGTTTGCAGGTCTGTGCATGCAGCAGGACCGCATGCACACAGATATTTGTCGATAAGAAAAAGTGAGCAAACCATGTTTGTTTGTGTGTGTGTGTGTGTGTGTAATGAGGAGGGAGAGTTTCCTGTGGACGGGCCGTCGGGGGAAAGTACCTGCTCCACTTCAACTTCGGTGAGCAAACGCATGGTGAGGTCACACTGAGCCTCATACTCTGTTCTACCCCTGCTGCTCTGATAGAGCTGCAGTGTGCGCACACACAAACACACACGAAAAACACATAATGAACACAGACAGTCAGAAACATGTTCAGCAGCAGGCACAGTTTTAAAAAAAGTTCATAGTAGACAATGAAGAGAGATGAAAATGAGAGAAGCACATAACAGCAAGGAAATCTACGAATCCTGAGTGTACAGTATTACCACATGACTACCCGAGTTTCAAAACCATACTGGTGAAATACTTAACAGACCTTATAACGTACTCTCTCTCAACCTTTTCTCCATGTCGGTTTTCCTTTCTTATATAAACACAGACATTTAATCTATCGGTACATATCGAATATGTCCAATTTAACCATTAAAAGACAGACACGTATGCGCGCACACACACACACACACACACACACACACACAAACAGTTCAATATAGCTCAGTGCAAAGGTGGATATGATCTAAAAGCAGCTCAGATGATTTGAAAGGGCTTAGAGCCTGTTATAAAAGACAAAATGTAGGCACGAAGGTTATTAAGTAGGGGTATAACCCCGGTGTCCTGGTGAAATTGGCCCTTCTCCATCATGGCCCCCTAATAATCCCCATCTCTGAATTGGCTACATCACTCTCTCCTCTCCACTATGGCTGTCGTCACATCATCCAAGTGGATGCTACACACTAATGGTGGTTGAGGAGATTCCCCCACCCCCTGCCCATGCTATGTAAAGAGCTTTGAGTGTCTAGAAAAGCGCTATATAAATGTAAGGAATTATTATTAAGAGGAGAGTTCTATCAAAATTAGAACGGGGAGGGGGTGTATTCCCTTTAAATTTTTATTTGCTATTACTATATTAATTCTGACTATTTTTTGTGATTACAAAGGAATCTGAGAAACCGAACCCAAATCCTTTGTATACGAATAAACGAATGAATTTCCTGGTCTGTATTTTGTCTTAGCGGCGTACAAACGTTTGCTCTCAAATGCAGACAGAAAGACAAGCAGAACAACAGACGGCAAATGGCTAAGCAGATGTACCTAATGTATTGGCAACTTATTCAAAAACGTCAATCCTATTTCATGGTTGTGCATTTCTGAACATGTGATCCCGGAGTTTTGCCTCCAGCATAGCAGCGTATCGTCTGTGAGGGTGTGTACACTGACCTTGCTGTTCTGGATGAGCCGGAGAATGTGCTCGAAGCAGTTATTGTTCAGAAAAATGGCCTGAAGCACGGGTCGATCTGGACATTGCAGGATCTCCGGGATGGCATCTATAGGACAACACGCTGTTATAAAACGTTGACAGTCATGCAATAAACTGAGCTTTCATTGAAGCTCTAGTGAAAACTTTTGGTGAAAGTTAGCTAAAGCTCTCTGTTTTGAAACTCAAAATGTAACCAAATACAGCCCTTCCCTTCAGGATTCGCTTCAAAGCCGTATCTCCAAAACACAAATCTTCGCTCGATGCTAGCACGAGACAGAAAAGTTTTCCAGAGAATGATTACAATCCTTACTGGGTATGGAAGCCACCCAGTAGTCCTAGTAGTGCAAGTACAATAGATATTAAAAATAAAAATAAGAAAATAAATAAAAAGGCCTCCTGTAAATGTTTCAGACATATGTGATGTAAAAATAAATATATAATAAAGCTAAGATAAATAATCTCAGATCTTTTTCGACCTTTAATGTGATCTGGCAACCAACAAAATTCAAGTAAAAAAAAAAACAACATAGAAATGTTTAAGGTAAAAAGGAAAAATAAATCATTTTGAATCACATTCAAACTCATGTTCAAAAGTAATTCTCATACACTTGTCATCAATGAAGTAATTCTGATTAACCACAAAATAAAGAGCTGCTGTTTCTGTAGGATTCGGACTGTATAAGATATGACTCTGAAAACAGATCCATCAGGAGAGGGGTACAAAAGATTTCTGAAACATTACATGTAACACGGAACACCGTGAAGGCCATGATCAACAAGTGGAGAAAATAGAGCACCACAGTGACATTACTAAGTACAAGACCGTCCCATGAAAATAGTCAAAAGGACAAAGAAAATTATAATAACTACCAGGGAGGCTGCCAAAAGACATACGGCAACATTAAAGGAGTTGCAGAAATATCTGGCAAGTACCCTGAACATGAAAAAAAGTATAAATAAAAATAAAAATATAAATCACAAGCTTAATCACCATACAGACTGTGAAGCATGGTGGTGGAAGCATCATGTTATGGAGCTGCTTCTATTCAGCTGGGACTGGAGCTCTAGTCAAGACTGAGGGAATTATGTAGAACTCCAAGTACCCAATCTAATTTGGCACAAAACCTGCGGCCTCTGTTAAACAATTAGCAATAAAGAAATCTTCTAGCATGATAACGAGCCAAAGCACAAACACAGGAATGGCTTCAGAAGAAGATGATCAACGTCTTGGAATGGCTGAGTCAGAGCCCAGATCTAAATCCCATCAAAAACCTGTGGCATGACTTCAAGAGGGCTGTGCACAAGAGATCCCCTCACAATCTCATAGATCTGGAGCATTGTCGCAAGGAAAATTGGAATGAAAAATGCTACATCAAGATGTGCAAAGTTGGCAGTCTCTTACCCAAAAAACACTGAGTGCTGTATTACAAGCAAAAGGTGCTTTAAACAAAAGGATTAGTTTAGGGATGTGCACACATCTACAACCAGGTTGTTTTTATTGCTCTTAAAAGTTTCAAATTAATTTTCTCTTGAATATTGCTAAATGCTACTGTAGATCTGATTAAAGATGAAAAAAACGATCTGACATGATATATCTTGTTTTCAATTATTATTTCCAAAAACCCTGGGTGTGTAGACTTTTTATAGCTACTGTAGCTGATATTTTGTTTGTACAGAGCATTGAGCATCACAAAAGTTTTTGCTCTCAGCACTGGTTTTTTTAAATTGCATGAGACCTTTGCCAAATATAAAAATCCCTGACCCCACCCAGCTTCAAATCAGTGATTACATTACATTATCACTGTACAGTAATAAAGAGGAAATAGTGTGTCGTTCCACTGGAGAAGTGATCAGATGGAAAGGCGGACAAAAAAAAAAAACCTCATTCAATTCACTTCCCTATTTCTGCACATGAAGAATCTGACCCTGTATTACAGCACTGGGGAATCAGTGAATTATTATCTAACTGTTTTTTGGAGACATAGCAGGTCTAAAGTGTGTCTGCAGGGTGGGGAAGCCCTGAATAAACCTGAATAAAAAAAAAAAAAAGATGAAACATTTTGATCAACATCAATTTTTTGTTTCTTTGACGACTTCACTGCTTTAAGGAGACCGGTTAACAAAGACAGGAATAAATGCAGTCAGTCTTCCTAAAGCAATCTAAAGCTGTGGTGCTCCTGCTCCAACACATCATCAAAGCAAAGAGCACTTATACACTCTGTAGAGGCAACAGTGGACAAAGTTTTAAAATGTTGATCTAATAAAAAAAACAAGAAATATAGATTATTGCAACAATGAGGACTGTGATTAACTCCTGTGATTGATTTTTATGTCAAGTGATGAGACATGGATGAGGCCAACGAGGCACGCTAGAGCCATATCTCCCTGCAGTTCTCACCTGGTTTCCCACTGAAGCTAAGCAGGGTTGAGCCTGGCCAGTACCTGGATGGGAGCCCTCCTGGGGGAAAAAAAGCTTGCTGCTGGAAGTGGTATTAGTGAGGCCAGCAGGAGATGCTCACCATGTGGTCTGCGTGGGGCATAATGCCCTAGTGTAGTGACAGGGACACTATACTCTAAAACAGTACCATCTTTCTGATGAGATGTTCAACCGAGGTCATTAAAAATCCCAGGACATTTGTAGGGGGGTATAACCCTGGTGAAATGAACCCTTCTCTATGATGACCCCCTAATAATACATCACTCTTTCCTCTCCATTAATAGCTCGTGTGTGGTGATCCATTGAGACCCGTTCAGGATAGGCTCTAGTTTTCAGAACTTCAGAAAATACAGAAGCGGCCCATGCAAGGGGTCCTCCCATGCTCACATACAAACACTACATTACAGTGATTTTTAAGACATCACTGAGTGTATTGATGACACAAGATAAATGATGGTTGATAAGCGCGGACATGAGACGCTTCTCTTACTGAGCATGTGTGTTTGCAAGGTGATGATGGTCTCCTCCCAGGCTAGATCGTCTCCCTGCTCGCTCGCCGGTGGTCTGTTCCAGTTGAGCAGCTGGAAATAGTTGTTGAGCACTGTCTTAATCTCCACCTGCCTTTCGGCGGGGCTGCTGCAGTGTAGCAGGTGGATCATGGCAGTCAGGCAGCGCAGCGTGAGGCGCAGTACTTGTGGGTCCTTGGGCTCATCTTGGGCAGGACGGAGGCACCAGGAGCGCAGCACAGACAGGAGATCCTCCACAGCAAAAGGTGTGATGGAGAAGAGGCCATTCTTCTTTATATATACACACACACACACACACACACACGTAGCAGCATGAACTGTCAGTGAACATTTCAGTCAACAGAAAGGAATGTGAGAGGTGTGTATAGTGCACATTACCTTGCACCCACTGGTGATAGCACCCTGTAGATGCACCAGCCGCAGCAGCAGAGGACTGGGAATTTGTTCGCTGTCCTGCAGGCAGTCTGCACACACAGCCAGGACCAAATATGTATACAAGGTGAAAGACAAAATACCGTTCATCAGATGTGCAAGCTAAGTGCCTCTGCGGCTCTACGAGGTGATGTCTGATGTTCGCATGTATCTATATTCATTTGCATGTGCTGCATTTTCGCGTTAATATGCTCACGCGTGCCACGTATTTTCAGCATCAGTGGGCAAATCTGTACGGGACAAATTTGAAGCACGTCAACAAGAGGATGTTCCAATTCCTAATGCCTATGGCTAGAGGATCTAGGTAAAATATCATTCTTTTAAAAAACCTAAATTATGATGCGTGAAGAACCTGCATACATTCAAAAATCAAGCGCATACATATCTATATATATATAGATATATCTATCTATCTATCTATCTATCTATATATATATATATATATATATATATATATATATATATATATATACACACACACAATATACATACATACATACATACATACATACATACATACATACATACATACATACATACATACATACATATTTATTCATTTTAGCAGACGCTTTTATCCAAAGCGACTTACAAGTGCACACTCACACACCAATGGTAGCAAAGCTGCCATGCAAGGTGCTAGCTTGCCATCGGGGGTAACTTAGGGTTCAGTGTCTTGCACAAAGACACTTTGGCATGGGATCACCCGGGCCGGGATTCGAACTACCAACCCTACGATTAGTGGACAACCCGCTCTACCGACTGAGCCACAGCCGCCCCGTGTGTGTGTGTGTGTGTAAGATTGACAGAAGATAGGACTGTGCAATGTACCATGAAAGAATGCAGGTAGCTCTTCTGGCAGGGTGAGAGGGGAGAATTTATATTTGCTCCTTTCCAGCATGCTGACCTCCTCACTGAGACACACACAAACACAATAATGTGATTTACACACTTCACCACACACCAAATGTACACACGACATCACACGTGTTGAGTTGGACAGCTCACAGTTGAGTACAGTGTTTTTGTGAGTAGTATACACAGATCTGGGTGATTGGGTGTGTGGGTTTATTATGAGGAAAGCCTCACACAGGGCCTGCACATCTCCCACACATTCCTGATGTGGGTTAATACCCTGCCCCCCTCTCGCACTCACGCACGCACGCACACACGCTCAAAAGTGCTCACCCTGCCTGCTGTCTCCTCCATGTCTGATAAGGGTCAAAGAGGTTTTCACAGAGCAGTAGGCAGTGCAGTACCACTGTCTGCAGAGTGCTTTGCTCCTCAGGCTTCTTCTTTATCTGGAACACACCCAAACACACCACACCCTCATTCCACGCCTTTTAAACACTGATTTACTTGGCTTAAATGGCTCGAGTGACCATAGTGTTTACGACAAAAACCAAGGACCCCCCCTATCGACTTTCATGTTTTTTATGATAATAAAATAAGCGTACACTGATTTCTTTCCCAAACAGCCAAAGCTTAATGCATGTGACATATATACATTTCAATACTATTAAAAAAAAAGAAAAGAATAGGAAAAACCTCTATTAAACGCGTTTGTAAATATAGTGTTACAAAACCGTGAATGCGTACCTGATTCAGACAGTAGTTTAACAGCTTGATAGTTTCAAGCACAAAGCCAGGGGTCTTGTCAGGGTCAATATTCTCCATGTTCCTGCAAGTTCATTCACAGTTAGTTCCCAGTGATAAACACTGACACACTGTACCCACCCAGTGATGAAGCGGAGCTTGTCAAACCAGTTCGAAGAACAAAGCACATAAACAGCACGGGATAATTCAACAGCAAGTAAAATGTAACCAAGATTCACGAGCGGGTCATTTTATTTCACCTACTGAACCGTTCAGGGGAACGTCAGCATTGTGTCTCACTCCTTTTCTCAACCCGGCACAAACAGTGCTGCTTTTCACTTCAGAACACTTAAGTGTGACTCATCAAACATTAATAAAAGGAACCAGTTCCTGTGTTATTCAGGCCTGAATACAGAAAAGGTGCAATCACTAGAGCTGTGCTGAACTCCGGCAGAAAAATGCAACACTAGTGAACCCTTGCCTGCAGATGATGATGAAGAACTTGATGAGGAGCAGCGGGTGCGGCGTGTTGTTGTTCTGTTCCTGACCGGACAGGTGCAGGATGCTGTGCCATAGCTGCGTTCCCAGGAACACGAGAAAATCTTGTGGCACGACAGGCACCTCAGCGTTCCACTCCTCCAGACTACAGACATACGGACAGGGGTTACTGTATGAGCTCAACCAATGGTCATCAACCTTGGTCTTGGAGATCTACCTTCGTGAAGCCTTTAGCTCCAACCATAATCGTTCCCACCTGACCACTGCCTAAAGAAGTTCGTGATCAGTGTTAGATTTTGGTTGGAGATGAAACTTGTGGGAAGGTAGATCTCAAGGAAGAGGGTTGGTGACCACTGAGCTAAGATATAACATTATGGACAAGATGTAAGTTTTGAAGAAATGGAGATATACTGAAGACAATGGTGTTAATAATCAGTAACTCTAAGTGTTGGACAGAACTGAACAGAAGCATAAGCCATAGATGTTTGCAGGCTTGTTTGATAGTGTTCTGGTGTAATCAACTCTGTGCTTAAGTGCTCTATAGACTGGAGTTTCTAATTAGAGGAAAGTGCCATCTGCCCTCTTCCACATACATACAGTTGTGGTCACAAGTTTATATACGCCTTGCAGAATATGCTAAACGTTAATAATTAATTAAAAAAAAAAAAAAAAAAAAAAAAAAAAAAAAAAGACTGATCATAAACATTGCATTTTGTTTTTATTTCGTTCTGTCCTGAATAAGCTATTTGCCATAACATACTTACATAAAATCCACAAGACACGAATTTATAGAATTTATACAAATGAACCAGTTCAAACGTTTGCGTAGGTTTGATTCTTAATACTGTGTGTTGAATGATCAACGACTGTGTTTATGTTTTGTGAGAGTTGTTCAGGAGTCCCTTGTTTGTCCTGAGCAGTTAAAACTGCCCACTGTTCTTCAGAAAAATCCTCCAGGTCCTGCACATTCTTCACTTTTCCAGCATCTTCTGCATATTTTACGTCTTTCCACCAATAACTGATGTTGAGATCTTTTCACACTGAGGACAACTGAGGGACTCGTACACAACTATTACAAACATTCACTGATGCTCAAGAAGGCAACACACTATAACCTTTAAACAGGACAATCGGTGTAAATTCTATTATTTTGTCTTCTGGGGAACATGTAAATATCTGATGTAGTTACTGAAGGACAGTACTAAATGACAGTTTCAATTAAATAATATTTCATAAATTAAGAAGACAAGTTTTGTCGTCGTTGTGAAACACTTGATATGTAAGCGCAATGCCTCGACTAAGATTCACGGCTGCAGGAAGAGTGACGGCACTTAACCGAGTGCCTTCCTGTCTAGAACTCAACACTGACTGTGGACACTTCCTTCAGTGCAGAGTTCTCCTGATGCTTTGGATTAGTTATCACGTGACTTGACTCACCGTCGTGGCTCCAGGGACTGTACATCGATGATCTTGTCAAAGGACGCCACAAAGGCATCCAGGCACTGCTGCAGGTAGCTAACATCTTTCTGCAGGACAGATGAAGGAATAATTGACACAAAATCACCAGAATATCATTTTGACATATTGATAGCAATACCAACACTGAGATCACAGTGCCAGCTACCAAAATGATACTACAACAAAACACGAACAAGGAGAGAGTACAGAATGTGCTTTAGGCTAATCAAACAATGACCGCATAGAGCCAAAACTAATGTGTTCACCTGTAACCCCCACCCCCGCCACGCAATAAGCTTTACAAGTTTGCAAATATGAATAACTCATATTTCTACCCAAGCTGAAACACACACTCTGAGAAACAAATCTTGAACACTGACATGATTCAGAATGCTACATTGAGAGGTTGTTCCCTCTGAATGTTCCAAGTAAAACATCTTCAAGAAGTGAAGAACACTTAAGTATCAAAATAACCCTTGACAAACCCTGATAATGTAAACAGCACTGAACTCTTAATCAGTCCCTCAAGGACTTCAAGATTTCGCAATTGCAGAAATGAACGCACAATCAAAGAAACTCCACATTCGCAGGAGCGTGCGCATTTTTTCGAATTTACCGCAGATTTGGGCCAAGATGTGTCATATGAGGTCATCACAACACGCATTCGGTCAAAGCCCTCTTCAATTCACATGCGTCGAACAGGAGTACAGCTAAAAGATCTCGTTTACCAACAAACATCAGTGTCAAAGACAGTCTTACACGTCTCAAATACAACGCAAAACAATTTTGTGCAATCGCAATTCCGGCAATTTTTTTTGATAAAGCTGCAGCAAAATCAAGCGTTTGTGGCCACAACTATCACGCGAAACAAACCTCTCCGGACTGCTCAATGTTTAGAAATGAAAAGACAAAAAGAGTGCTAAAAGTGTAGGTGAAGATTCAAGCAAGACGTCCTTCCTCTTTCACCGTTTTTACAGGAGCTGCGTGGATGTTTGCGCAGGAAGTTGTGAAGCCACACTGCGAGTTGTTTTACACGGTGCGTTATCTCCAGCGTTTGCTAGGACGGGATGTTGCAGAGCGTGCTTCTGTGTGAGATCACTGGGAGAGTATTGCAAGACACAGACAGCATGTTTGACTGTTTCCGTACAACGTGAGAACCTAGATTTTGTCTTAAATGGTTCAGAGCAACGGTCAAGCCTTTACACCATCTCTCGGTTTCATAACTCCTAAACTTGTGCAAAAAAACAAAAATCAAAAGAGGGAAGTGCAATATTTTCATCAAGGCATGATGTGATGTGATGAAGTTCAGAGTCCATCCTTACCCTTTCACCATTAACTAATGGAGCAAACTCAATTTCAGGCATATCCTTGATTTGCCTTAAAATCCTACTGGGATGATGTTATACCTGATTTTGATCAGATTAACACAAGATTTAATACCACAACCCCACCAGGACCACTCAGTTCTTGATCATTTAATAATAATAATAATAATAATAATAATTTATCAATTTGTATAGCGCTTTTTACAATGGTACATTGTCTCAAAGCAGCTTTACAGAAATATCATTTTTACATTTACAAGCGACTTACTAATGAGACCACATTCACACACCAATGGTAGCAGAGCTGCCATGCAAGGTGCTAGCTTGCCATTGGGGGCAACTTAGGGTTCAGTGTCTTGCCCAAGGACACTTCGGCATGGGATCACCCGGGCCGGGATTCGAACCGCCAACCCCACGGTTGGTGGATTAGTGGACAACCCGCTCTACCGACTGAGCCACAGCCGCCCCAGCATTTAACAATGCTTAATTGTTAGGTCCCATATAAATTCATGAAAAGCCATTGTTTGCATTTTTCTACAGGTCACTTTACAGCATTCAGTGGAAATATAACTAAAACAACTTGGCATGGAGTACGAGATCTTATCTTACCTCCTACTAAAATACTCCCTGTAATCAAATTCATTACTAATCGTGGCATTTCACAAACGTCCTGCAGCGTTACTGATTGCAGCACAGATGTCCTCACCCTGTCATTTATTCTTGCTTTTGTCAAACAAGAAGCCACCAGAATCATTTATCTCTGGAGCCGGCAAGATGTCAACAGCCTACACGGCATCTTCCACCAAAGTGTGGAACTGAGTCATAGAGTAAGAATATCAAGAAAAAAGCCGTGAACGTGTGAGGCTCGCTGGAAAAACATGCAGTGCGAAGACAACGTGATACAGCTTGATCAGTGTATAGGAGGAAACTGGCTCATCATCGACTTCACCACAAACAAGTCATACGCTTGAGAAACACACAACGCCACAAGTCTATTGAGAAGCGAGGCAAGATGACGCGCTATGTTAAAAACACTCAGTCGTAGCTATTTTGCATCCTTAGGAAACAAAGAAGGCTGATGTTTACCAGTTGGTGTTCTGTTGGGGGCCAGTCCATGTCTCATGGCAGTTGAGGGAAGATGAAGGGGGGCACTGGAACCCCAGGATCTTCAGAGGAACCACGGATAGAACTCTCAGGAACATTTACTCTCACTCATGTCTTCCGGCACATACTTCTAGTTCTACCTCATACAAACTCACACTCCCTTACTCTCTCTCTCTCTCTCTCTCTCTCTCTCTCTTTCAATCATTCACACCCTGTCTCTCTTTGACTTTGTCTTTTTGTCTTGTCTCTCTGCTTCTGTGAAGCAACCAGGAAATGCCAAGTCACTTTAAGCGTAGCACATTTCCTCTCATCACTGCTTCCGTTTCTGCCACTGTCGCTGTCTTATTTCTTATTGGAGGTCTTCCAGCAGCTTGTACATTTCTCCCTCAGTACGTTATATATAGTAGTGCAAAAGAGAAAACTGTAAGGAAGAGCAACCTTGCGCACTTAAAACAAAGAAACATCTATATGGTTAGCTCATTTATACAATCTCATTAGTTGAGAACACAGACTTTACAGGGATGCTTTTCAAAAGTACTACAAAGATGAATAAGCGTCTTAAGGGAAAGGACCAGATTAAGCAACAAAGACCCAGAGCTCTATAAGGTGCAAATAATACTACTAATAATAACAACAAGAGGTGTAAATGGACATGCTGTGATTGGTGTGTAGTAGCTCTTCCTGCACTATAATTATTACCCCCTCAAGATGAAAACTTCTCAGCAAGAATACATGTATGTGTCAGTACTGAGTATTAGGGTAAATCCCATGAGGGACAAGGCACTGGAACTATGCCAACGGTGTAGTTCTATGGGCTTAGCAGGCACCAGTGAGAAAAGTCAACCTTAATGAATTTTCCATTTTAACTCCACCACCACTATATGAAGCTGAATCAGCTGGTTTAAGCGCTGCCATCTAGACCGCCAATAGAACAGCACGCACACTGATGCGGAAAGTAATCTGGGTCATTAGACGTACTAGACTTTCAAATTCTGCACTAATCAAGACTGACAGACAAGTAGTTCATTTCTCATAATTCTCGACTTGACTCTTCACAAAGTGAACAGCTTGGTCTAGGGCGTAAACCTTCTCGATCCATAAAACAACCCCACATTTCCCCAAATTTGTTGCCCAAACTAACTGCCGCAGTGTGGAAGAGCAGAAATTCGACAATAGTAGGAAATGAAAATGTCATATTCAGATATCAGAAGTGAAACCCAGAAGAAATAACGGTACCTTCCATTGTAAAGGTTGCTTCATACATTTCTACTGGCACCTGCTGATAGGGGAACTCACTCGTCCTCTTGGAGCGCAAAAACAAACCGAGCAGTGACGTATGACTGGCTCAAGATTTCAAAATTCAGTTCTGAATGGATTTACAGCCAGATGCCATGATTCATGATAAAAGCAGAGTTTGAATTCAGCCTGGATAGAAATATGGCTGAATAAGCAGCTGTCCTTGGTGTTTGACATTCTGAGCGACTCGGACTCCAGCAACAGCTGAGCAGACACAAAGACTGTTTCTCTAAGGTTCCCCGTTCAGCTTTCTGTTAGCAAACACACAGCCCGAGCATGTATGAAAGAGCCATTTAAAACCTAATTAAGGGCACATACGTGAGGGATTAGAGGTTATCATATACAATAGTGTGTGTGTGTGCACATGTATTTGTGGAACTTCCACTAACATTTTAAAATATACTGCAACCCTTTATTTTTTTTTATTTGAAGCATATTATTCATGATCTACTACAAAATACTCAGTACCTATGAAACTAATAAGAAAAATAAAGTGTGTAGATACCAGAATGAGCAATGCTAAGTCTGGTCTCACTGGGGAGTTTAAAGTGCTAGATTCTGAATCTGGAGCGCTCACTCAATGGTTTAGAAGACAATAGTTTAAAACTAAACATCAGGGCAAGTTCGCTTTAGGATTAAAGTGGTCTCACAAGCTAGATTACAGTATAACGTCTGGTACATTTTGTCAACGTATAAAGTACCACCTACTGGATGACCAACCAGAGACCTTTTCCTGTAGCTTTTCTGCAAACTATCCTGTTTGCTCACCACCAACTGCTTCAGATATTTAAAGACAAGGTTCTGTTCAGTCCACTGACTGCATCTTGCTCCAAAAGGTTTATTGTGTCACAGTGTTGAAAGGTTTGGTTACCCACGGGAATAGGAAAACATAGAAGTGCAGAGAGCCAATTAAATTGCAACCTTGAAGGTACGTTCACGTATACAGCGACTCGCAGCGACTGGAGACAATTCATTTTCAATGAGTGGGTGACTTGAGCAACAGAGACCATTTGGTGTCAAGATGTGGGCGTGTCCGGCAAAAGAGAAAAAGTGTAACTTTATGCAAATTTGGAATGACTTGGCAGTAAAGCGCTTGCGATCCGTGATCCGCCATGCTGCCTCAGAGTCTGAACTGTTTCGGTAGATAGATAGCCAAAATAGCAAACAGCACACACTGCTTCTCCTTCATCTCATATCATATAATGCATACACTGTAGTACACTGGAGAATTTTATAGACAAATTCCCTCCCTCCAGAATGTTTTATTTTAACTCCAAGAAAATGGGTTGGTTGTCAAAAGTGGAAATCTAGTTGCACCACCCTCTGATAAAATATCTTACCATGGCAACCAGTAGTAGGAACTTCATAGTACACCGAATGTATAATAGTACAAAGCGATAAAATCGTTTTGTGTGTGAATGTTCCTTGAAGATTATGATGCCAGAAAAATGTACAAACGGTATCAGATGCCCTTCGACCCACGTGCTCAGGATGACACTAGGATTAAAATGATTTGTTTACAATGTTCACCGACCCTGTGACTGCAAATCTACGTTCCAGTGGGATTCCTGGTGCCCAGCCCAATCCAGAACACCTGCTCCCGATGAATGGTCAACGTCATCGGCCGGATCAGCGTTATCAGATCAGGGATGAAACTAAACTCAGTACAGGTCCAAGAATAGGGCTAGTGATCACTACTTAACAAGTACAGCCCTAGATTATTCTTCATAGAGCTAATTGTCTGGACTAATTAAAGAAGCTTCCTCAGTTGCAGCCAAACTACAGCTGCTTTTGCTAAAATAACTTCCAATAAGAACCAAACACTTTACCAGCCAGCAATGCAAGCAATGAAATGTGACGTGTGATGTAAAACTACATAAACAAGAGTTTAACACTAAAGGCCAGGAATGGAAATTAGGGAAACAGATTCCGTTCATTTAGGTCACATGCGTTAATGTAGGTTAACAGTGCTGTAGGGAAAACGGTGTGTGATTAGATGAAAAGAGTGAATAAAGCCATTTAGAGCAGTTTAGATACATCTTTAGTACATCAAATGTTAAAGCGCCCAAGCTTTGATAACAAACAAAGATACAGCAGAGATCACAGATTGTAGCACTCACGGTTTTGACTTGCTTAAGAGGACAAAGAACAGTGATACTAAATAAGTTGAAGAGAGCTAAATATAGCTAAATCATAGCCTCTAAGGGAGTTGGAAAGTACTGGAGGTGATTATCATCAGCAGGCCTGGACTCGTCCCTCTGAGAGAGATTTAACAGTTGTTCAAGGCGGAAATGTCCCTGAAGAATGGATAGATTTCCCTGCTGTTTACAAGATACCCTTCAGCCTTTGGCTATAGTATTAACTTAAGCCATTGCAGTGGGCCTCAGAAGCAGTTAACAGCTGAATAGTCAGGCAATATACCTCGAAAGACAGATAAGGGCTACTATAAAGTAGATTTCTGCTTCTGAAAAATTTCCAAGTGAAATATGATGTTAGTGAATACTTTCACAGGCACGTGTGTTCTTGTTAACCCTTGCACATAGACACAAGTTAAGCTCCTGTTATCCAGATGCGTTAAAAGGTGCAAAAGCTGGGCATCTAACCCCGGTGCGAGGTAGGGATGGGCAAGACCTTGCGATATACCAGTAGAAATTCTCCCCACAATCTGAATTAATTTTCCCATGATAATAACAATAAAGCCTACTGGATGACGTATTTCTGTGTGCGACGGTCTGCGACCCATTCGCAGCTCACATGCAGATCGAAAACAAGTACGGCGGAAGGCAGACGTGAAGCCGAGGAGGAGTTCATCGCTAAAGGAGGGGCTACCACTACAATCTGTAACCAAACCAGTCACAAGACTGCATGCAGCTGTCACTTGTAGCCAAAAACTGTGGTGAATGGTACTATATTTATATCACTGATATCGTTATTGCAACAAATACCAGAAGCAAACTCAAAGAGCTGCTTTGTGGAGAAAATTCCTCATAACGAAGTTCATCATCAGGATTTGTTGACTGTGACTGTTTATCATTAAGAGATCAGCTGCTGTGTCGGGACATGTGGATAAATTCAGAAAGATTATATGTGTGAGGAACAGCTTGGGCTTGAGGCGAAACAAGTTGAGCTAATTAAAGTTACATCGGTTTCGCATTCAAAAGAAGTCGTTTGTCTTGAAGATTCAGATTGGGGTACATTTTCAACATATCTCTGGGACAAAAAGAAAAGCATCTGCATGTTGATTTGCATGTTGAGAGAAAGCCCTAAGGATTCTTTTTAAACACTTTGGTTTGTCTCGCACCTCTGGGGGTTTGGTTTGTCTCCCACCTCTGTCCTGCATGCGTGGAGTTTGCATGTTCTCCACATGCTTCGGGGGTTGGCGTTTCTGAAAATTGTCCGTAGTGTGTGATGGTGCCCTGCGATGGGTTGGAACCCCGTCCAGGGTGTCTCCCGCCTTGTGCCCTGAAGCCTCTGGTATACTTCGCTGCGCTAGTGTAGGTGCACAGTCATACGCATAGCTTTTCAAAATATACTCCATGACATGTATGCATACACAGGCGGTCAACACATGAGCTTTATGACAACTTGCACTACCTGTCCTGACCTCCAAGAGTCAGTACAGAGCAGTGAAGCAGGTCTTCTGGTGTAAAGGATGACAATGAAGAAGAATCACAACAGCACGAAGAAAAATGCTCGGGCAATCTCTCGCCACGATTAGCACCCATATACAAATCCTTATACTCGTTAAGGCTAGAATTATACAAATGCGGGTACTTTCTAACCGGCACTCATTTCCATCTCTTCCGTTTTTTCTTCAACTTCCTTGAGAATCAATGGCCCTGGGTTACTGCTTCCACCTTGTGTAACAACTAAATAGTGGAAAGGAATTAAATGCGCATATACAAAGTACCTGCGGTTAAAAAGCGGTGTTGATGATGAAATTTGCATCATGTGTACATATAAAAAATGAAGAATACTTTCTGCTTAAGTCCCCTGGGATAGGCTTCAGTCTCCCTGCGACCCTGTGTAGGATATGTAATACAGAAAATGGGTGGAAGGATAATAATAAAAAGGTGCACTTAATCTGCATGTTGTATCATTTCATTTTAAAAATTACAATTAAATTGCACCACCCAAGTGTTTTGTGTACACCTCATATTAAATAATTTTAGATCTTCAAATGAAATAGAACATAAAAGCAACCCAAGTAAACACACTATACAGTTTTTTTATTTTTTTTTTTAAACCACACCTGTAAACAGTGTGAAAAACTAATTGCCCCCTTAAACAAAATCTGGTTGCACATAAATAGCAGCAATAACTGCAACCAAACACTTACTGGAGACCAGTCTTTCGCTTACTTCTAGAACTAGGACTTACTCCTATGCTTTGGATCATTGTCTTTCTGCATAATCCAGGACTTTTGGAAGGTCAGGCACTTCTGGGAAGGTTCACTACTGTGCAGAGTTTTTGCATTTGGAGATAATGGCTCACTGTGATCCTTTGGAGTCCCTGAGCCTTTGAAATAACTTTGTAACACTTTTCAGACTGATGTATTTCAATCACCTTCTTCATCATTTCTGGAATTTCCTTCAACTTTGGTATAGTGCGTTACTGGGTAAGACCTTTTAACCAACTCCATGCTGTTGAAATCATTGTATTTAAAGCTTCATGAAACACTAAACTACATTTTCTGAGATTTTAACAGAGGTGTTCTAATCGCAAAATCATAAAAGACAATCTTAATTTTAATTGCAGGAGAAATCTGGTTAATTTTGATTAAAAAAATAAACATTTTCCCACTACTTCTGGGTTTAAAATCTCGTCTGAGCCTGTGTTCTTATCCTATGAGAAGATGCTGTCTCTTAATTATTCATGACAGCACGTGGTGCTTTCCTACAGATGTAGTAGATGAGAGAGGCGTTCAAATGGGTCAGAGGTGTTTGCTTCAGTGGTGTAAGAGTACGAGTGTGTTTATTATGGAGAGCGATGAGAACTGGAGAAAGGTGGACTTCAGACTTGCTCATGAAAGCAGTTTGTGTCTACATGATGATGCGATACTCAGTCCCGAGGACTTTTCCATCCCTTCGAATGAGGTACGTGTCTAATTTTTAACCAACAGTTTTACTTGCCTTTTCAGTTAAGTAAACCGCTTGTAAAACTATACAACAACAGTTTGTGTTGAAGGGAAGAGCCTTCCCCCTTTTATTCATGAAAAGCCCGAGCCTATTAGCTAGCTATCATTCCGACACGTCTCCCATCTGCGCTGCCTCGGGTTCTGTTTTATGTTTTCCTCCATAATCTATCTATTGTGTCTCCAAGTAGCCCTAGGGAATCAGGAGGAGAGAAGTCTGCCTCATCAGTGGCCCAAAAGTCCGCTCCCAGTTCCTCCCCTGCCACACCCACTCCCCCTCCCTTCTTCGCACAGCCATCCACACCCATTTAAATTGCATTTGTCAAAAACATTGAGACGTACTCTTGAGCTTAAAAAGGGAGGTTTCGTGAACCTTTAAGTGTTGATTTGATCAAACAGGGCCATTTTCACAAAGGCCCAGGTGGTATTGGAGAACTTTTTTGCTTCAGTAAATAACTATCATTTAAAAACTGTATTTTGTGTTTACTCGGGTTGCCTTTGTTTTATCTTAGATTTTGGTTTTAATTTCTGAAACAATTTAGTATGAGATATACACAAAAACAAAAGAAATCAGGATAACATACTTTTTCACAGCACTGGATGAGTTTTTCATTATTAAATGAAAAACTTGTTTTTTTATTTGTTTATTGTAAGGCTTAAATTAGGAGAGCTCTCTGTGAATGAGATGCTACTATAGAAACACTCATTTCTTAGAATTAATCCATCCATCCATCTTCAACCTTTTCAGGGTCACGGGGAACCTGGAGCCTATCCCAGGGAGCATCGGGCACAAGGCGGGGTACACCCTGGACAGGGTGCCAGTCCATCGCAGGGCACAATCACATACATACACACACACACATTCATACACTTCGGACACTTTAGACACGCCAATCAGCATATCTTTGGACTGGGGGAGGAAACCGGAGTACCCGGAGGAAACCCTCCGACACACGGGAAAAACATGCAAACTCCGCACACACATGGCCCTGGCGGGACTCGAACCCCGGACCCTGGAGGTGTGAGGCGGACGTGCTACCCACTAAGCCACCATGCACCCCTCTGAATATCAATCTTAATACCTATTGAAACCCATGATTTTTGCCTCACTGCTGTGAAGGCAAATCTTTCCTGTCTTTTCTTTTCACATTAAAATCATACCATCAACAAAAAATGTTTCATACAGGTATGTTTCAGAGAATCATCACAGCAACTCTGGGCTCAGTAATATATTTAGCTCCAACCAATTCAGCCTGTTTATCTCAAGCTCATTTGGTGCATAGACTACACCTACAATAATGGATGCCAGTGATTTACCAACGCCCTGCAAACTTTTCTGCTGAAAGGAATGCTCAGTTTGACTGTAAACAGAAGTCAAAACTAGAAGACTATTTAGCATTTTGAAAAGTGTGTAGGTGTAATGTAACAGCGTTAGGATTTTGCAATAACGCCACAAATGCTCGCTGCTGCCGTTTTGGAAAATAAATCAACACCACCTGATCAGGTTTCAAAATTCATCAGCACCTAGGTATAATGCATTGTAAATGCCCATAGAAGATGTGAGTGTAAACAAATGATCCATGTCTTACAATTAAAATGAGGAACAATCCTTAATTAATATATCAAAAGGTGAGAGAAAGCTAACTGACACATAACGAGCATGTGCCAATAAAACCCCAAAAACAGCCACGGCCAACACAGGTGTCATCTTAATAACCTGAATTCCTAGTTTACTTAGAATGGCACATAATCAACTGCCTAGCTCAATGGTTCCAGTAAGCATCAGAACCTGTCCTTCTGGTGCATGACAAAAGATTTCCAACAGAGTCGCCTCGTGAGAAGTTCTCAAGTGTAAATCATTACGCCTACTGAGGTACACATCATTTTAGCACAATAAGCACATTTCACTACTGCACAATTTTACTAAGACAGAAACCTGTGTGGACGTCATTAAGCAGCAGATCGGTGTTGCACATGTTGAAATGGCAAAAAATCAATAGAAGCCCTCGGCTTACTCAGATCATAACTGTTTTAAAGCAAACAGCTTTAAAGCAAACTTGTCAAAATGATGATACGGTTGGTATTGGCAGACTCACAGACAGGAATTCATTTCAGGGGGGAATGAGGATATACTAAATAAAATCGTATGTGCACTTATATTAATAAGTGCAACATGATCATGCTTTTTTGGTTGAATGGCGTCTACTGCCAACCATCGATCTATTTCCTGTACTGCTTATCCTACACAGGGTCATGGGAAGCCTGGTGCCTGTCCCAGAGGACTCAGGGCCCAATGCAGGGGGACACCCTGGAAGGGGTGCGAATCCATCGCAGGGCACTTTTGTACACTACTACATTTTCACACACTACAGACAATTTAGAGATGCCGATCAGCCACCTTTGGACTGAGTGAGGAAAGCGGAGTACCGGGAGAAAAGCCCCAAAGTACGTGGGGGGGGGGGGGGGGACCATGCAACCTGCGCACACAGGGAAAAATCAAATGAAACTAATGAGCTAACCATCAGATTGTCTCCATAATTTTTTTTTGTCTTAGCCAATTCTCTTTCTCCTCCTGCAGCAAACCCTGTTAGCAGTTCATCAGTCATCACCTTGACATCCCTGTCCTCAGACTGTCACTAGCTGGAATGATTATGATTGGTTGATCTTGTCTGTCACAATAAAATTTGATTAAAACACATTAAACGATGTTTTCATTCGACGTCTATGCCAGTGAAATATTGAACCTTTACCATGATTCAGTTCATCGCTTATAAACATCCTTATACCTCTATTACTCTGCAAAACAAAGTTAACATGTATACTGTATAATACTGTAGAATCAAGTGCCCTGTATGTCTGAGAGCTATATTGCTGAATGATGGAAATGGTTTTCCCAGCAGCAAGCACAGCATCGATGTACAAAAAGCCTTTTACCATGCAAAAGACCCTCCCTCATTTGAGCCAGGCCTGAATTCACGAACACTTTGACATGTCTTTGATGATCACACAGAAACAGGTTGTTCTAGGAGGTTACCAATGATAGCAGCCATAACAGGAAGTGGGTTTTATCACATCACTGAAGTCCTTAGGAGGAAGTGGTCAGACATAGAGGCATCTTTTTGCTGTAACAGGTTATACACAGACGTGGCACAGAAACAGCGCAGTCTATGTGTGGCATTACCTCTGGGACATGCTAAATGCACTTAACCCTGCACACTGTGTGCTAATGCTAATTAAAATGGCACGTGTAAGAACTCTCTCTCTCACACACACACACACATATATATAAATATATATGTGAAAATTCATAAAACCTCTATAGTGTCTAGTCAGTTGAATGAGCTCAAATGAAGATGAGCTCTTAATAGCACCCTTAACTGGGCACATTGCTTTCTGACAGACAGTAGGACAAACAGTAATAATTAAGGGTTTGAAAATACCATCAATTACCAGAAGGTAGAACTCATTCAGCTGAGACTGACATGCTAATACTAGAGAAGTGTTACAAAAGGCCCAGCACTATACATTAACTGATGAACATTTATTACATACAGGTGGTATAAATGCTTTCAAATCTTTGCCGATCGTTGCAAATGCTTGTTTTACAGTCGAGATGAAGGACACATGCAAGCCAGTCAGGTTTTTAAAGCCACGACCTTTATGCTATAAGTATCTTAAAACCCAAAATACCAGCCAGCCGATACAAACAAAGAGAGTGTTGAGCTCTTAACATTCAAGGGCATAGGCATGGCCTGTACAGTCAAGCATGCATTCAAGGAAAAACAAAGGGGCGGAATAGAATGATGATTTCTTGGTATGATTCAGCTAATACCTAATGCGTCTCCTTACAACTTTGTCTTATAACAGGATGTGAATAAATCGCATAAAATCAGATTTGGTACAAGGCTCCTTCTCATCTTGTTCTTATCTTACAGTACTTTATCAAAACAACATAGCACATACTGTAGATCTCTCCGATTTCATTTGCCACACAAAGTAATGAATTCATCTTCAGAAATAGCTTTATCCAGGTCAGGGTGGATCCAGAAGGCAAGGCACGAGAATTCACCAGGTCATTACACTCGCACGGATTCACATCTAGGGGGAATTTAACATAGCACAGCAATGTGTATGGAAGGTGGGTGGAAACTGGAAAGCCCACGCAAAACACACTGAGAACATGCAAAACGCCACACGGACCGTGACCTGAGCGCAGGATCAAACCGCGAACCTTGGAGCTGTGACACGATGATGTCACTGCACCACAGCGCTGCCCCCAAACCCACACATACAGTGTAATATAATTTAATTAATAATGTAATATCAATTGGTAGTTAAAATACGCTAGATCACAAAAAGATGGCTTGTGCTGCAACCCTGATCATCCCTGCTGGTAAAACAAACAAACCATAGAAACCATCACAGAAATTCAAATGGTTTCCACTACAAATACCTTTACAAACCATCACCTTACCATTACTGATCCTTAATGGTCTCCATTAGACATAACATGCGATCAATAGGAGGCAAAATGTTACTAGTAGAGACCCACAGGGACCATTTCAGTTTCCATTAAAACTAACACAATTCCCATTATAACCATTACAAATTAGGGATGCACCGAATGTTCAGCAACTGAAATTAATATTCGGCTGAAAATAGCAAAAAAAAAAAAAATAAATAAAAAAAAAAAAAAAAAAAAAAAAAAAAAAAAAAAGCATTTTCAGTGTTCAGCCGAATAAGTGAAAATGCCAAATAAATTTGACCGAACGATGACGTGTTTGAAGACGCGACCAAATAGCCTAGCACCCAGAGCGAGACGCGTGAATGTCATGACCTCGATGAGGGGACGCGCGCATACACAATCTACGTGCACGAGCTATGTGCTCTACGGATGTTTACTTTTTGTTTTTGTTCCGGAGTATTCAGTCACGTCGCAAGACGTAAGGGAGTAGAGTACGGAAGCAGGTAAAGACGTATTTATTTAAAGGCAGGCAGACAAATCCAAATCGTAATCCAAAAAAAATTTTGTCAAGACAGGCAAAGGTTTCAGGCGAGCGGCAAACAGACATAAACGGGGCAAAGCAGGAATCAAAGTCGCGGTCACAGAAAACAGGGTCACAACACAAAACAAGAAACATGAGCTAGTACTATGGACTGGGAGCGGAAAAACCAGCGGGGACTAAATGAACTAATCTATAGTTTAAACTAACTAAATCTATCAAGGAACATAACATTAACAACGTATCTAACTATATCTACTATAATACTCCTCGAGGTGTACAGGGACGCGAGCGGTATATATCCCCAATATAATCAGCCGTCTGGTCCGTCGAGGCCCCTTACTTTCACTGCCACCCGTGTAGCAGCGCACCCGACCCCCACGGTTCACCCCACGAGTGGTGGGCCCATAGGATGGAGAAGGGGGTGCCACGTTGCTTTTTCGGGTAGGAAATGAGAACATAACCCAAGTGAAGGAGTT